>CATKWJ010000924.1:0-42953 GCA_949825065.1 Odontocerum albicorne
CGACTTCTTCAGCTTGGTTTCCATGAAACCCGATTCTCACATGCAAAAACGTAGAACCTTTAATACTGAAAGCCTAAGAGCTAGTCTCACACTGCACATACACTATGAGATATTCCACATTCTGTAATTGATTTGCCTTTTACAGACATAATACCAAATAGGCAAAAAAATGTCTACTGATCGGTTAAAAATCGGTTCAATATACTCGTACATGAAGAAGTATGGACGACCACTTTCGCATAGTTGGTAAGATAGTTATCTTTTATCTGAAAGTTTCAGGTTCAATTCTCGGTGGAACCGAAAATATAAGAAGTGTTCCAGACTGTTGAAATAGTTCGTCTGGTAACAATACTTGGGCGCATCGAGTATGCGTGCGAGTACTGTTGCCTCTTCACGTGCAGAAGTGTTGTCAGCATGTGCAATAACAAACTGCCAAATCCGCGCGTACACAAGTGGTTTCAAAGCCCGAAGACTAGATTACTAGGGCCGAAGACTATACGAGTATTGTTACTCGACCATGCTCATTATGTTCGAATTACAAATTCGGGAATGTTGAAGGATACGATATGAAAAAGACGAAGGAAGGAGAATTGCTAAAGAATTGATTTTTTTTCTCTGATATTTTTTCTTATTTATTTATTCAACCATTCATTGTAAAAACAATCTGCCAGGCGGCAATCTCTTCCAACCAACTAGCCAAAATTAAATAAAGGAAGTTACATGATCGCTAAAAATATTCAAATGATTATTCAACTCTATGAAATTTGTGAACATATAAAAGTAAAAGTGAGATCTCATCAATCAAAGGAAAAGGAAGGGATAGTGGAGAGGAAAGAAAAATCGGGAATTATACACGTCACATTACTGAGTAGAAATTAAGAGTGTTTACAGTTGCTTTTTAAACCATGCTAAGAATGGAGCGAGTTTAACATTGGTTTGTAACTGGTTCTAGAGCCAACTGCATGGACAGTGAAGAATGACGTAAAAAAGAAGAGCGGTAAACTGGGAATGCCAATAAACAATCTCTGTTTGAACATAGCGCAAATCCATGATCGGAAAGACGCTGACTTTCTTGCAATAATGCACTTACATATATACTTCCTGTCCATGCACACAGCTCTCGCCTCGTCCACATCAATTCACTTCATATGCTCTCATTTTTCTCAAACTTCTTACCATTCTCTCAACTGAAATTTTTCCAACTGTCTCCTTCCACCTTTTTTTCGGTCTATTTCTTTCTGACTCACCATTGATTTCAGATATATATTTGTTTCGTAAGTTTTTTGCGATCCATTCTCTAAACACGGCTAAAACCATTTCAAGATTCCTTTCAAAATCAACCTTATAATATTCATCTCTAACAAACAATTATCCTTTATCTAATAATTTCTTACTCTATCAATAATTTTAATACCAAATATTCTATGCAAAACGTGTATTTCTACCACATTTATTCTGCTCTTATCACTTATTTTCAATGCCTAGGCTTTGCTTCCACAATTGAAGGTTGGCACTAGCATACTTAAGTGCATAATCTTTTTTTAAAAAGTGCGAAAGCACTAAATTGACGTGGTTACCTGCAATAAAACGCCTTTTAATGTATTTTTATATATTTTCATCTTTCGAAAACATGCTCAAGTACATTCCTTAACTTATTCTAATCTTGCATGATGTACCCTGCGTTGCAATTACTCATAGAATATTTTTTTTCAGCAATCATGTCTTTTGACTTAACAATAATTCTCTTTTTTTTAACATTTTATAAACACATTTCTTTCAACCGACACTACAAAATCATTTTCATTTTCCATCAGCATCATTGTTAGATTTTTTTACATTTATTTTTTATAACTGAACCCAATGATACACGTCAAACGTCCAGTTTTTATAACACAGACGTAGATGGATTTGGAGTTAAAAAAAAATTGGCAACAATTATAAGTAACACCACCGCATAAGACAGTGGAAAATTTTAGGATAATATTTCACATTTTTTCATCCACATATAATAAAACACCCACAAAAGATAAGAAAATTTTCCGAGTGACAAAACTTTATTTCGATTTCATTGAATGACACCATATATCATTTAAGATCTTCCGTCATTTTATTTAATATTAAGAAATATAAGAAGTTATGTTAAACAGGGGCGTTGTGTATTGTATTCTTTCGTTGAATACAGTACAACCTGGCGAGTTTATTGCCAAAAAGTGATCTCTTTCAACCAACCAGAAAGATGATAAACTTGCCTTAAGAGAAAACCAGTCTAGAACTTCTTATTTAACCCTTTGTACTCGGAACTCTACTCAAGAGTAAATTCTGTAAAAAAAAATTATTTTGCGAAGTTGCATTGCAATAAAAATCGTTCCACTGCTTTGAAATTTTATTGGGATTAAAAAATAAAAGATTTTTTGTCATTGTTTATGTATTTCACATGATTACCTTACAGTATAAATGATGAGAGAAAAAAAATAGAAATCTCAATCAATTTACAAAAAATTAACATACCTATGGCATTATACAAAAAAATCACCGATGTGTATTTCATTTTTGTGAGTACAGGTATCGCAGTATGTGTGCGTTTCACCTCTCCCTTCTGTATTTTTCCTATTTGAACACACTATGCAGTTATTTTTTCCCTAAACGCAGTGAAGTAAGTTTTATTTAAAGTAACTTGAGATCTTTCTTCCCCCTTTTTTCATATGTAAAATATATATTTACTCCTCTTACACTTGTTACTCATAGCTCTATTAGACGTAGGAAACACTTCATGCAGGAAGGTTTGTGTTACTTGGACTATGATAACAAAATAATCATCTTTACCACAATGTCGCCAATGCGGCAACAACCGAGTTGTTAAATACATTTTTAATGCCGCCATATCAGCTACATCCGAGTGCAAAGGGTTAAAATAAAAGTGTACTAACTGGAATCAAACAGGCAACCCTCGGTCTGGAAGACAGGTGTCTTATCAACTAGACAACAGAGGTCCCTTTATTCCGAGCTTTAATTAATAACAAAACATAAAATAGTTAACATCATCATCACGAAGTATTTCTATTTGGGTAGTTAAGATAATAAATCCAGTTCTAATAAACAAATGCCACTGCTATCACACCATTAGAACTCATCGGTATTTATAATACGAGTATAATGCTAATGTTATATATCTGAAAACTTTTTTTTAATCAATATTTTTATAAGATCATAAAAATGAGATTTTCCGGACACTGGTTGATTTTGCTTAGTACGTTATTTTTAAAACTAGCCCTAGTTAGCCTCTTTAGAAGAAACAACCCTGATGCTTAAATTAAACGTATTTTTTAACCTTATTTTCAGTCTTTATGTGTTCTTTCCTTAATTTTTTTTAATAAGTACAACTCGTTGAACATCTAAAAACGTATACAACTGTTATTTTGAATAGTATTTTTTTTTTATTTTTTGCAAAATCCATATTTTGTAGAAATAGTTGCATCTTCCAGAATTAAATCACTACAGCATTTCAAATACATAATTCGTCAGCATTTTCAATTATTTTAATGTTTTTATTCAAAGCATACATTAAATTAAACAATAATTCGCATACAATTACACAAAAGTTTTATTCTTATTATTAATTTCTTAAAAACCGATTTGTAAACAATTGTCAACAATTCTAATCGCCTAGTTGTCAATACGCCTGTTTTCCAATCCAGGGGTTGCCGGCTCGATCCCTGTTGGGACCCAGATTGAAAAAGTCAGTGTGAATTCCACTAAAAGCTCTTTAATATCTTTCTGATCGGTTAGAAGAGATTGCAATATAATTTCATTATATTAATAATATATTCAATTTTATAAAATTGATTGGATCATATTATGTTTTAAAAGTGACATTTACAAACATTTACAATAGCATAAAAAATCATGGCAAAAGTGTAAGCACAATATTGTGAATACCAAAATACTGTGAGGCACTTTGGCAAATTATTATTAACTAGCTGAAAATACTGTGAGGCACTTTGGCTAATTATTATTAACTAGCTGAAAATACTGTGAGGCACTTTGGCAAATTATTATTTACTAGCTGAAAAACTCATCCAAGAATGCGTGAAAACAATAACTAAATACTTGCTAATTCTTAAACCTACTTACATTCTATCTCATCACATGTTCCTTGTGGGGTTGGCAGAGAAGATTGAGCGCCAAACATTCCAGTCCTTACAGACATCAATCGTCTCTACCACATCCATAGTTCGTCTCATACAACTTCTTCTATTCTTCATACCTTTTTTACGTTATCTTCTTTCAATAGTTGCCTAACATGATCCTTCTATTCAACTCTCAGACATCCTTTTTCCGTGCTCCTCTTCGTTCATTATTTCTTTATTGTGACATTTTAAACTTTACCAATTAATCTTTTCCCACACATCCTTCTCAACGATCGCACGTCAACTGCAATACAAATTACATTTTATTATCCTTTTATTTCATTACCCTATTTTTTTAAGTAAGAATTTTCAACAAAGTCTAGTATTATAATTTATTTTTAACAAACACTGTTTATTCCACTTTTTTATGACGGTATAACCAAATAAAAAAGTGGAATAAACAGTGTTTGTTAAAAAAGTGGAATAAACAGTGTTTGTTAAAAATAAATTACAATGTCTTTAAACCTCCACAACGTTAATGCCTTAACTATAAACAACAAAGTCTAGTATATTATTTTGAAAATATTTTTTTGTACTCAACATTCCTTGTGAACACTGAGTTAGATCTATTTACTATAGTTGCCTTGATAAGGACCATTTAAAAATTTCTCTTTGGCATTGGAAGACTGTCGCATTCTTGACAATACCACATATGATTGGCCAATGCCGAATACTGACTTGTACCATAAGAATAATCCTACTTTTCCCAGTATTTGTCCTAGTGGCTTGTTTATAGTCATATCAAATAGTAGTTTAATTGAGAATTATCTTTTTCGGGGAATAAAAGGCAAATCTAGATTAACCGATGCCAAATCTATATTTGAGTTAAGTACTTTATCTTATTCTGTACTTCCAGTCAGCACTTTCCTCCAGCAGGAATATCATTGCACCTTTGTCCGTAAGTGCGTAAATTGGTTTATTTTACGCTATCAGCTTGACTTGATTAAGCTTGTATATTTAACATGATATTCCGATGTAATTGATTGCAGTTTTAGTTTTTTAGATTTATGTAACGTTATTTTTTATACTAAATAGTAGTTTTAGAGCTTATGTAAAGCAATGTATGAGCTACAGAATTTTGCATATTTATTTGTATTCTAATAAATAACAACACAGTAAAGCAAAGGAAAAAGCGTAGAATAAGGTAACATACTCGTACATACCATACATGTACTATATAAATGCCATGGATTTGAATCGGCTTTTTTGTTAGGTATCTATTGCAAAAATCAAAATATTTCACATTAATATAAGGATTTATAGTTTCAACTTTATGTATATCATGGATGTTAACTATTTTTTTATACATGACAAGAAATTTATAAAATACACAATTCGCGAAAAAAACAACAGCTAATTTAATTTGAATACACAATTTTAATGGATCTAAGTTTTTCACTTTTCATTTGTCGTGTCCCCAGTCAACTAGGCTATTGCCTGTATCTCACTGAGGAAAAAAAACTACGTTTTATGTTAAAGCTAAGGTATTATTTCAGTTTAAAAGTCTTATTTCTACCTATTATATAAACTATTTTTACGACATAATATTCTAATTGCCCTTTATTATAATAAGGTTAAACAAATTGTAAATGAAAATATAGTCCTCATCATCATCATCATCAAGGCATGTCCCTATTGAGCTAGGTCGAGATAATAAACCTCAATTTAATTCAATTCTGGTACACATATTTCATTTTTGCCTCGTCCATACATCTCGTCATGCATACTCTCTTATTATAAAGATTTTCAGTTTTTTCTTCTTTCAAAATTTGATAAATTTGGTTATATCACGTTTTTCTAGATCTTTCCAAACTTTTCATATCGTCATTGTTACTTGTGTAGACTATTTTTGTAAAGCTTTCAGTTTTAATTATTTCTATAATATTAGGTCCTTACATATGAAATTGGCGTTTTGCCGTACTGGCAACTTTGATCTCAAATATCTTCTCTTTGGTTAGGAATTCCAAATTCAAATTTATACAGCTATTTACTCAAGTATTTGCGTTTCGAAAATTATAATTCATTTGTTTTTTCCTCAATTGTTTTTTTTCTTTGCGTCACTCAGTTTACAAAATGGAAAACTTGAAATATCGCGTTATTTACGAGTACGAGTTCCACCGTGGCACCAGTGCTGCAGAAACGGCTCGAAGGATTAATGATGTGTATGGCGACGGTGCCGCAAAAGAAAACACAGTGCGTTTTTGGTTCCAACGTTTTCGTTCTGGAAATTTCGACCTGCAGAACAAGCCCCGTGGACGGCCGGAGACCAAAGTTGATAATGAAGAATTGAAGGCTATTGTGGAAGCGGATCCATCGCAAACCACGTCCGAGTTAGCTGCAGGCTGCGGTGTTAGTGATAAAACTGTTTTAATCCACTTGAAGCAAATTGGGAAGGTGAAAAAGCTTGAAAGGTGGGTACCTCACGAATTGAGTGAAGCAAATCAACAAACGCGCGTTGACTGCTGCGTTGCATTACTCAACCGGCACAATAATGAAGGGATTTTGAATCGAATCATTACCTGTGATGAAAAGTGGATCCTGTATGATAATCGGAAGCGCTCATCGCAATGGCTGAACCCTGCCGAACCAGCCAAACCATGCCCCAAGCGAAAATTGACTCCAAAAAAGTTACTTGTGAGCGTTTGGTGGACTAGTGCTGGTGTCATTCACTACAGTTTTCTTAAACCTGGCCAGACGATTACGGCAGATGTCTATTGTCAGCAACTGCAAACCATGATGGAAAAGCTAGCTGCTAAACAACCGAGGCTGGTTAATCGCTCTAGGCCACTGCTGCTTCATGATAACGCTAGACCACACACTGCACAACAGACGGCTACCAAATTAGAAGAGCTTCAATTGGAATGTCTAAGACATCCACCGTACTCTCCGGACCTTGCCCCAACAGATTACTATTTTTTTCGAAATTTGGATAACTTCTTGCAAGGGAAAAAATTCAACTCCGATGGGGCAGTCCAAACCGACTTCAAAGATTTTATTGATTCCCGTCCGAATGGTTTTTTTAGTAAAGGGATCGATGAACTACCTATGAGATGGCAAAAGTGCATAGATAGCAATGGTACATACTTTGATTAAATAAATATATTATATTAAAAAAAAAACAACTTTATGTTCCTCCCAAACAAAACGCCAATTTCATATGTAAGGACCTAATATGTAAATAATGGTATAATATTATTTTTGGTATATACATTGTTTTTTTCCACTCAGAGGGTAAATTTGATATTCCTATTTTATTCAAAGGACAATACTATTCATTGAAGATGCTACTTATATCGAAACCAGTCGAAAATAGGAAAAAAAAACAGTATATATTCTAACTATAGTTTTCGACGTAAACTTTCACTACGTTTTATCAAAAATATAAAGAAGTATAATAATACATAAACCAAACAACACAACGCAGCATGGAGAGGTGCATGCTAGGTTATACCAGAAGAGACCGAAAACGTAATGAGTGGATACGAGGCCAAACAAAGGTTGAAGATGTTATAGAGGTTGCAAAAAGACTCAAGTGGAAGTGGGCTGGACATATCGCCCGAGCAACAGACCATCGTTGGACGTATGAAGTAATCCAGTGGTACCCAATAGGTATAAAAAGGCCTGTAAGAAGACCTAAGGCGCGCTGGGTGGACGAAATACGTAAGCATGCAGGTATTATGTGGCAGCAATGTGCAAAGGACAGGATTTTGTGGAGACAACTTGGAGAAGCCTACATCCTGCAGTGGATAGATACGGGCTGATGGTGATGATGATAATAATACATGTAACTCAAACTTTTTATTTTAAATAATATAAAATGTTTTAATGCAGTTTGAAAAAGAAATCAAATAAGGAATCATTAGTTAGGGTTACTTTTGAGATTTTAATCAAAATTATATTGTTCTATTAAGTTATCAGAATTACACTGTGTTTAAACGAAACCATTTATTTTCTCAAGCACTTGCACGAAACTTCTACATACGAGTACAATGCCAGTTTGAAATGTTTCTGGATGTTTACGCTATTTTTCCCGGGTTCTAAATTAATTCTTGAGCCTCGGTCTCAGGCTATATTGGAGTAGCATTCTGAGCCAAAAGAGTGACGCTACCACTTTCCAGATAATATATTAGGTCCTTACATATGAAATTGGCGTTTTGTTTGGGAGGAACATAAAGTTGATTTTTTTTTAATATAATATATTTATTTAATCAAAGTATGTACCATTGCTATCTATGTACTTTTGCCATCTCATAGGTAGTTCATCGATCCCTTTACTAAAAAAACCATTCGGACGGGAATCAATAAAATCTTTGAAGTCGGTTTGGACTGCCCCATCGGAGTTGAATTTTTTCCCTTGCAAGAAGTTATCCAAATTTCGAAAAAAATAGTAATCTGTTGGGGCAAGGTCCGGAGAGTACGGTGGATGTCTTAGACATTCCAATTGAAGCTCTTCTAATTTGGTAGCCGTCTGTTGTGCAGTGTGTGGTCTAGCGTTATCATGAAGCAGCAGTGGCCTAGAGCGATTAACCAGCCTCGGTTGTTTAGCAGCTAGCTTTTCCATCATGGTTTGCAGTTGCTGACAATAGATATCTGCCGTAATCGTCTGGCCAGATTTAAGAAAGCTGTAGTGAACGACACCAGCACTAGTCCACCAAACGCTCACAAGTAATTTTTTTGGAGTCAATTTTCGCTTGGGGCATGGTTTGGCTGGTTCGGCAGGGTTCAGCCATTGCGATGAGCGCTTCCGATTATCATACAGGATCCACTTTTCATCACAGGTAATGATTCGATTCAAAATCCCTTCATTATTGTGCCGGTTGAGTAATGCAACGCAGCAGTCAACGCGCGTTTGTTGATTTGCTTCACTCAATTCGTGAGGTACCCACCTTTCAAGCTTTATCACCTTCCCAATTTGCTTCAAGTGGATTAAAACAGTTTTATCACTAGCACCGCAGTCTGCAGCTAACTCGGACGTGATTTGCGATGGATCCGCTTCCACAATAGCCTTCAATTCTTCATTATCAACTTTGGTCTCCGGCCGTCCACGGGGCTTCTTCTGCAGGTCGAAATTTCCAGAACGAAAACGTTGGAACCAAAAACGCACTGTGTTTTCTTTTGCAGCACCGTCGCCATACACATCATTAATCCTTCGAGCCGTTTCTGCAGCACTGGTGCCACGGTGGAACTCGTACTCGTAAATAACGCGATATTTCAAGTTTTCCATTTTGTAAACTGAGTGACGCAAAGAAAAAAAACAATTGAGGAAAAAACAAATGAATTATAATTTTCGAAACACAAATACTTGAGTAAATAGCTGTATAAATTTTAATTTGGAATTCCTAACCAAAGAGAAGATATTTGAGATCAAAGTTGCCAGTACGGCAAAACGCCAATTTCATATGTAAGGACCTAATACTAAAATTCATTGATTTCTAGCTCAGTGGTTTTGCCACCGGAGGCTGAGAAAGTGCTCTTGGTTCGAGTTCTGGTTACTATCTCAATATCTTTGATGTAAATTCTTTGGTGAAAAAAAGAGTGAAGATGGATTGAAACGGCTATTCACGTAAGCGAATTCTGGTTTATTTCTGGACGCCTCGTTCTTAGATAAGATTATGTCGGCAGAACTTTCAGTTTTCATATGAAAATGCTTATTTCGATGTACGTTTTCTTAATTTTACTTGAATATTGCAAAAATATTATTTAATTTTTCTTACTAATTAAAAAAAAACCACAGGATGTCTATATACAAAAACAATACTTTGAGTAATTTGTTGAAATGTTAGTTTTGTCGAAGGATTATTTTAGGAAATTTAGTTTAAAACAATTTAATTTTTTTAAATATAAGAAGTAAATTTATTATCTAGATACTTTTGCTTTTGATTTAACAAAAAGTTAATTGTTTCCTTTATTACTCAAAATGATCTCCAAAAAAATAAGACAGTTTGAATTTTTAATTGAATGAAAAACAAATATCGACACGTATTATTGAAATAAAGAAGAAAAAATAATAAAATTGTTGAAAAATATATGAACATGACTCCAAGGTTAAATATATGCACACAACCAAATATAAAGAGGGGTTTATGTTGGAATTTAATATCTAATTTCTTTTTAAATAATTATATTTTACACTGACCTCATATGACCACAAATTTCGACAGTAAAATACATTTCATTTTTGAATATATTTTAATTATTTTTCCTCACATAATCTTATGTATTCTTCAATATAAACTAGTACACTTTGGTTTTACTAGAAGTGAAAAAAAAATATTGTTTGTAAAAAATATAAGTGATTTTAAATGTAAATAATTTAAACTGAATCTGTTGAAATTTGTTATTCGCGGGGATAATATATTTTGTCATACGATGTCTGTTTTCCTTGCAAAATTATTAATGTCAACGACATAAATTACTGATATTATCCTTGAAATAAAGATATTTTATGCATGTATTTTGATAAAAAATAAAGTTGTTTCTTTGTTTTAAAGGTTTATATAACATTTTTTTTCAAATATGCTATACACAAAAAATTTCTGAAAAAAATCAAAGGCAAAAAAAGTTGAAAATTAATATTTGAATCTTTTTGTTTTTACAGTGAAAATTGCCGAATGATGGATTTTTATCTTGATGGACGATCAATTGGGTGACAAACTGTGAACGAATTCCATTCATTTAAAAAAAATCATATCACATATAATATAATTTATGTGTATTTATTCTTAAATATATATTTTTATTTTTAATAAGTAAAATTATTTAATGATATTAGCAGATAAAAATAGTACAAACAAATATATCAATATTAAACAAAGAATATAAATTCTTAGCGAAAAGTATGAGGCCTAAAAAAAAATCATTTGTAAACAAATGATCATATACTCAATATTTGTTAGTGGCATTTTAGCTTTCAGGCGGGCGCTTATCTTTCAGCTCTCCTGAAAGTTCTCGATGTGAAGCGCTGAAACGCGCATACCCCTCCTCCCACACTATTCATACACAGTATCAATATATAAATGCAAAAAATATTCAACTGACTTCTACGAGTATATGTTTTCAGATATTTAAGTTAAAGTAAAAATAACATTTTTTATTGGGTATTATGATCTAGCTGTTAAGATGTCTGTTTTCCAACATGGTGTTAAAACGACATCTACCTTCCAATATAAGTATATATTAATTCTATTGTAATTTGATCAAACAAACAAGACTTGTTTTTGCTCCCCTGATGATTAGATGAAAACCTTGAAACCTGTCGTGTTACACCGTTGTATAAAGTAGAATAAACAGTGTTTGACTTAACAAATTACAATGGCTATAAACCTCCACAGTGTTCATGCCTTAACTATAAATAATATAAAATTAATTTTCGTACAAAATAACACCGATTTTTTTTAAATAAACCAGGTCTAATATTTTTCCTTAGAAAATATCATTGTAGCGTTCCAATTCCGAAAATAAAGGGTTTTCTCTGCCTATTTCGATAGGCAACAGTTTGATGGTAGATATGTGTATGTACGAGTATTTTGTTTAAACCATATTCGATCATGATATATTTGTGCACATTGATCCAGTTGGGTATTTTTACATTTTATTTTTGATTGGATTTTTTCTCTTAAAATTGAGAAACAATGTGTTTGTTGGCTCTTTTTTTGCGTTTGTACATTTATACACTCTAACATAACTATCAGCGACTATTGTAACTGCCACTGACTCACACCGCTTGGCAACACTTCCACTCTTCACCTCTACTCCACTCAGGTATCGGTAATTAGCAAAACGGTAGACGAGATAATAAAAGAACGAGTCATAAATTGTAATTTTATTTTTCTACACAGTGGCATTACGTAATGATTTACTAAAATATCATAAGTTGGAAAACTTAAAACGAGAATACGATTATGTATCTGATCAAAGTTGTCAATTCCGCATAAGAGGCTGATCTTATTACTCAACTTATTGAAAAAGTACTACGAATTATTTATATTTTTTATATTTATAGAAAAAAAATTATAATTTACGGTATGATTAGTATTTTCTTAAAAGTTTTCGACACGTAAATATTATTTTGATAAGGATGATATATAATAAATATACGTTAAACATAGCGTCAAAGGTGAAAAGATGAGATGTTGAGACAACCTCCGTAACGTATATGATAATATGCCTCCTTCGATCCGGGGGGGGGTGGGGTTTCGATTTATGTTGGTACCCAGTTTTGTTGAAAAGAGTTCCAGTCTGGTTTTCTATAAAGGTTCGTTGAACACACAGAGTATCACAGGGCAATAAGCCCGCCAGATTGTACTGTATTCAACGAAAGTAATGCTATATAACAATATTATACAATAGATAAAAAAAATGATTATAATTTATTTGAAAAAAATAGTAACTCAAGTTTAAAAATAGATAAAAACATTGAAATTATTTTAATTGAGATGCATAAAGAAAGACAAATATGTTTATGAGAATCTTAATTAAGGGAAGATAAATTATGGGAAAGATTAATAAATAAAGACTTAGATAAATTATGGGAAAGATTAATAAATAAAGTTTTATAGTAATATTTAGAAAATTGGTGCATAGTAAAGAAGGAAAATTAAAACTAAAAACTTAAAGAAAAGGTAGTTAAATACAGATAAAAGTGTCGGTTGTAAGTACTAGGGAGGAAAATCAACATATTTGTCTAAAATAAGACATTTTTCTTTCTTTCTGAGATTCACTTTATAAACTGAATGTTTTTTTATCTTAAATACACACCGTCATTATCACCATTACGCCAATACTTTATTGGGGTAGATGGAGAAAGAATAAATCTCATATTCATTTTATCCTGGCACATTTTTTGCTTCTGCCACGTTCATACACCTCGTCATGCATACCCATTATGAAAACTTTTAACTCGCCCTTCTTTCCAATTTTGATTACTTTCGTCATGCAATTTTTTTTAGATCTTCTGTAACTTATTTTTAAAGGATTCAATATTATATTATAAATTAATATAGATTTTAAAACAAATAATTTCCTGAACGTCAGTTTGAATAATTATTTGACAGATTTTATAACACAACAATTTTTACCCAAAAATAATAAATAAAGTGTAGTGAAATTGATTAAATTGAAAATTAAATACTATGTCCAAAATTTCATGAAAATGAAATGCAATGCCCAAAGTCCCTATTTCTATCGAAAAAAACACTTTGTATAAAATCCTTTTGGTTTTTATATAATTAAGAAAATATTAAATATATTTCAAGATTACGATGGTGACATATAAAATCAGCAAGGATGTGAATGGTTATATTATTTGAGTAAGCTACGCCTCTGCAACTAATTTCCCCCTTTTAACACGATGACTCAGTTTCACGACCTCTCTTCCCTTTACCATTGGCGCTATATTTAAAGTATATTTATATCACAATATTATCAATGTGTGCCAATTTTGAACGTATCGAATGAAGTCATTCTACAAATATTAATGTGGGTATATTTGGCTTATTGACGAGTCTGGTCTCTAAACCTTCTTTAGAACGTTCTGAGATAGAAATATTTCATTACTCACCCGAGTCGGTCTGTCCAAGACTATTTGTCTCCAATTCAAATTATTTTTTGAACACGACAAACAGCTGTTATAGATTTGTGAGGCAAATATGTACAAAATAGATGATAAATGAATGAAAATTTCATGTTTTTTTTAAATTTAAAGATATTTTTTTGTATATGGTATACACATAAAATCAACACCATAAACACGAGAATGTTGAGAGAGTAGGCTAAAAATGTTTTTTTATAATTTAAATTTACTTGCAATGCAAGTAATATTAATGAGTAACTATGCGGGCTAAATGGTATTTTTTTTCCACTCAGCAAGTTTACTAACCTGCTTTTATTTAATAATTCTTATAGGTATTTATGACAGTATCATTAACTTAATATTTGAAAACAATATGTGAGAAAACTAACTAAAATTAAAATAAAGATAAATTTTAGATTTTAGATAAATAACATTTTTTTGTTTTTTTTTTTAATTGTGAGGATGAAGCACATCTGATTGAGCTACGAAGATCATTCCAAATTAGAGCCGAGTGAACCGCAAAAGATGATGTGTAGAATGATATAATATATTATGCGTTGAAATACAAAATATAGTGTCTTCAGCAGATCTGAAGGACAGTCCATGCACAGAAAGAAAATTTAATTTTCACGTAGATTTAGAGGGCAGCTTGAATTGTTCAGAAATACAAGTAGTTCAATCAAATATTAGTTTCTTTGAAGTACCAAATATTCGTCAATACTAATAAACGTACGTACATAAAAATCATTCCATAATTTTTAAGTATATCAGGTCTGTAAATATGAAACCGGAATTTGCTCATAGATGGCAATAGCTGTCAATGTAGTGACTGTCAAACCACGTCATTGGCGCCTTTTTGTTATATTTAAATTTGTCAAAGACTTTTAACTCACAACAATACAAGTTTAACACAACTGCATATGTTTTCATAGCGTTGAACATGTCTGTTTTTGTGCCTGAAAACTACGCTTTGCGGACAGCATTGATTTTCTATTACCATTTGAAGAAAACTGCTACAGAATCGCATCGAATGCTTGTCGAAGCTTACGGTTACCATGTTCTTGGTAAACCACAGTGCTTTGAGTGGTTTAAAGAATTCAAAAGTGACGATTTTGGCATGAGAAACGAAGTGTGGAAGACCACCGAGAAAGTTTGAAGACGCCGAATTGCAAGTTGGATGAGGATGACGCTCAAATGCAACAACAACTCGTGGATTAATTAAATGTGACACGAGAAGCCGTCTCCATAAGTTTGAAAGCTATGGGAAAGATCCAGAATGTAGGAAAATGGGTTCCACATGAACTGAATGAAAGACAGCAGGAAAACCGAAAAAAACACTTGCGAAATGCTGCTCGCCAGGTACAAAAGAAAATCATTTCTCCATCGAATTGTGACTGGCGATGAAAAATGGATATATTTCGAGAATCCTAAGCGTAAAAGATCATGGGTAACTTCAAGCGAACCAGCGACATCGACTGCAAGGCCAAATCGCTATGGACGGAAGACAATGCTCTGTATTTGGTGGGATAAGAAGGGTGTTATCTTTTATGAGCTGCTAAAACCAGGCGAAACCGTTAATACTGAACGCTACCGACAACAAATGATGGATTTGAACCAAGCATTGCGTGAAAAACGACCAGAATATCAAAAGAGGCAACACAAAGTGATTTTGCTTCATGATAATGCACCGTCGCACACAGCAAAACCGGTCAAGGAAACGATCGAGGCGTTTAGTTGGCAAATACTTTTGCATGCGGCTTACTCACCAGACTTGGTTCCATCCGATTACTATTTATTTGCATTGATGGGGCATGCACTTGCTGAACAGCGCTTCACTTCTTACGAAAATCTATGAAAATGGATCGATGATTGGTTTGCTTCAAAAGTGCAACAGTTTTTTTGGCGTGGCATCCACAAATTGCCAGAGAGATGGGAATAATGTGTAGCTAGCGATAGGCAATACTTGGAATAAATTTTTTTTACCATTTTCATACAATAAATGTTTATTTTCTATTAAAAAAAAGGGTTTCATATTTACAGACCTATGTATATACGAGTATGATACACATATTCAACGAATATAGTTTTTAAATGTTATGTCAAATAATAAAAGAATGCATCTTCAACACACATTATTATACTTTAATCATAAATAAACACTTATACATGCTTTAGGTATATTTACTTTATTTGAACGTAAATATCTATATATGCACTTTCTTATCCATAAATAGATTTATATATCCACTTTATTAGTCTTAAAATACCTAGAGATGTACATAAATTATTTTGTAATCAATAAATAAATTTAAACTTATACGATATTTAAAAATATAACTATTAACATAGGACTCAAATCGCACAAACATACAATCATTCAGAAACATCCCTATGTTCATACGTACACACATACGCACACGCTCAAGTAAACGTAAAAATTCGTGCCAAACACGAACGCATTTACTTGTACGCACACATGTACTCGTACGCACACATGCGCTAATTATCTTGCAAACATACACATGTATTACGCACACACGTACACGTAAACATACAAACGTGCATGCTTCCGCATACGTGGACGCAAATACGCACACGAAAACGCGTGCTTAAGCAGATGCACATACGCAAACACACGCGCACGTATGTAAATACATTCGTAGACGGACGCACATATTCTCACACTTGCTCATACATATTAACACACTAGCGCATTTCTAACACACGACACGTCACGATGTACTCGTATTTAAACTAACAACATACAACCTTCATGGAAGGTAATTTGATAACAAGTTTACTTCAAAGTATTATTTATTAATTTAATGAGGTTCATTCAAATTAATATGTATTAAAAATATTATAAAACCGTAACTATATTTAAAAAAATATATAAATCACAGTATAATGTTTCATCATGACATTTAAAGGATTGATATTAAGTTAAAATTATTTTACATTTCTGTGGTGGTTTTCAAACATTTCAGGCAACTATCAATTTGTAATTTGCTGATATTATAAATTAATTGAAAACCCTGCCTCGTAACCTAATCCCAAGATCTTTAAATCCAGCCAAATTTATAGTAAAATAAAGATTGGTCTCTTTATTTTTGTGAAACGAGTATATTTTGGCTACGGCTGAGGTTAAGCAAAGATTTTTTAACAAATAATTTTAGAAATTTCTTAACACTGAAAGGATTACGTTTTAAA
This sequence comes from Odontocerum albicorne, assembly GCA_949825065.1. Classification (NCBI taxonomy): domain Eukaryota; kingdom Metazoa; phylum Arthropoda; class Insecta; order Trichoptera; family Odontoceridae; genus Odontocerum; species Odontocerum albicorne. Next base: position 16,969 of record CATKWJ010000924.1, read on the forward strand.
CAATGCGCTGATAAATCTAGCACGTTTTCAGAAGCGCTGAAAACATATTAATCACTTTGGACGCGTTTCAGTGTTAATGACTAAGTGTTTCTTGTGTACAATCATTGCTTCGGTATTCCTTAATTATTTTTGAAACTAATGGTGCATAAAAATGCATGGATCATTGTATCTAATAAATATCTAATTATGTCGCGAAAAAATCCAAGTATTAAATATGATCGAGACGACTTCCATTGCCAAGTTGAAAAAACGTATGTCTTTCCATCGGTTGTGGGTTCGATTCCCATTGAAACCTACATTATAAAAAGGATTCTAGTCTAGTTTTTTTTATTTAAAGCCTTTTAAATTTTTTTCTGGTGCTAGAAGATATTGCTATATGGCAATAAGCCCGCCAGGATGTAATGTATGCAACGAAAGTGTAATGTAATACAATACAAGATGACTTTCGAAGTTAAGTGGTTAAACGTTTGTCTTCCGTTCTTGAGTTGATATTCGGTGATAAAAATAAACTTTGTCTGTTTTCTTTCATCATCAGGTATTTCAACAATTTTCTTGTTGATTTGAAGAAATTGCCGTATCAATAAGTCAGCTAGATTATTATGTATACAACATAAGTAAAGTATAATACAATGGCTAAATCCGTGACCCAGTTGTAAAGACAGTTGTTCTCTTTGGCCTGGGAATTTTGGTTTTGATTCCTGGAGGTACTCGAAAAAGATAAAAGTGTCCCAGTCAGGTAAAAGTGTATGGTAACAAACTCGAACACGCTAGACAAATGTAACAGTTGTCTTTCAAAATATGGTAGTATTGCCAACATGTAAAGTAATGGTCTGCGAACCACTTGTCTTCTCCAGAAATCCTAAATACTCAATTGATGTGATCGAAGACAATGGTGTATCCCCGATACACTTAACGAGGAATTTATCAACATAATAAATTTTACAGAATAAGGGATGACTATTTTCAAATTAAGTGAATATACTATTGTAGAAACAAGAATATTCCATGTATACTAGATTTGGGAACAGTAAAAAAACAATTATTTTTAATGTCTTACTTTATATTTTAAAGTTACATAATAATTCGTGGTAAAATATATCCGAAAAAGTATAATATGGAGATTTATTATTACCCCACGAGAGACTTTGGCGATGACTTTCGGCTTCCGAAAATCACGAAAATTCAAAATAGCTTGTACGATAAAGGATTTAATTATTTTCACAAACTACCGAAACGTATTGAATAAGCTAAGAGAATCCAGTATTTTTGTTGACTATGTGTTTTATACATTAAGGATGGATTTAAGTTTTGTAAAAGAGAAAAATGTTAATGTAAGTTCTCGGATGTAAATGATAGATCTAAGTAATTACGTTATAAATGTATTATGATTATTTTTTAAAGTAAATTCATAAACTATTCGGATATTTTGAAGAACGTCATACAAATTGAACTGAATATATTTTAAAAACCTTTGAAATTTATGACTTTGGATAAAATTAATGATGGATTAATCGAGATGATATAATTAATCAAATGGGGAAAGTTCTAGATGTGTTCTTAATGAGATACTTATAATATATATTATTTATAGTTCTATTCATTGTGGAGGTTTTAAGACATTGTTATTTGTTTTCACTAAACAATGTTTCCACTTTTTATAACGGCATAACCTTACCTGTTTCAAGGCTTTCACTCCATCATCAGGGGAGCACAAACAAGACTCTTGTTTGTGCTCCTAATATGAATAACCTATTGTGATCTGAAACATTTTTGTTATGTGTATTGTCGAACATATTTGTCTAACGTAAAAAAAGATTGATGATTTGTAATGAACGCGAAAAGTAATACATAACAAATTGAAACTAAACTGGATAGCTCATGGTAGGCTTATATTAAAGATCTTTCTATATAAACAATTCAAACCACGTATTTGTAGGGCATAGCTAAAAATATTGAAAAAAAATTACCTCGACTTCCTACTCGTAAATATTATATAGTCTTGGCTGTGTTAATGTGATACACAACTAAGACAACATAAAGGCATGCATAGCGTCACATTAAAAAAAAACATAATTATTGACGGTTCATTACTAGTGTGTTTTTAATTTCGACAACTTTGAATAGAATAAATAGGACGAGTACCGTGTGCAGAATACCCGCGTAAAAGACGTTTGAATGGGACGAATGAATGTCAAGACTTTTGGTGCACGGCTGCATTAGGAATTAGATATATTTTTTAATTAATATCATTTAAAGAGGATAAATCATTATGAATGTAAATTATCAAATGCGACTGAAACTACGTTGTTTATTTTCAGACTTTCTTTTTGATAAAAATAAAGCATAATGTGGTATATAAAAATTATCGTTTTTGGAAAATAATTATCCTTGAATTGTTAATATGATCACTTATGTCTTAAAATTGAAACAAAATTATGAAAAGTATTAAAAAGTCCCTGTGTTTTAGTCGAAGTTATTTTCAAAGTCAGTAAATACAATCAAAACACTTTTTTTTACAAATTACAGAATATTGATTTTACAAAAGAATCGCATGTTAAAAAATACAACCACACCAAATGAATATAATTTTATATGTTTGTATTAATACAAAATATTATAAATTCATAAACTAATTAGAAGGAAATTTTCTCATTTTTTTTATCTTATCCTCAATTTTCGAACCAAATTTGCATTTGATGCGTTGATTTTCCGTTTCCGTGAAATTTTTTTAAAAAATTATCGTAATGGACCTCTTTTTTTCAACAGATAATTTAAGTAGAAGCACTTTTTAAAAATTTATTTTATTAAGAGTAGTTTAATTCAGTGGTTATATGTATGCAAAGTTGATGACAATGTTTAACAATGAAGGTTACATAGATACAAAATTGTTCAAATTATTTTTATTTTTTTCTCAATAATTAATATACAGCAAAAATGTGGCATGGGACCAACTACGATTGATAAAGAAAATAATGGTTGAGAGGTAAAGCAAATCGGGAATGAAATGCGTAATAGCAATGGATAGAAATGCACTGTATTTCTTTTATGGGACCCAAAAATCTGTGAAAAAAGGTTCATAACGCAGTCCGTAACTTCCAAGGAAAGAAACGCAAAACTCAGTTCACAAATTCATCCTAAAGGTGAAGTAATTAACTAAAAAACCCTATATAAATGATTCTGTTATGGACAGATCCAGCTGCCTTGCAACAAGCTATTAAGACAAATTTAGGTTTAAATGTGTTAAACTGGCCCAGAGTCACTTTATTGCCATTATAGTCAAATGAGATATCGAGTTTATTCATCCTTCGAAATCAAACCGGCCTTGACTAACGACCTCATTTTGGTTGAACAAAACTTGGCATAAACTTACTTTCTCTCTTCAATAACGAGACCGCAAGGTTTCTGAAGTGCGATATTGAAATACGCGTAACTTTAAGTAATAGAGTGAATAGTGGGTTATAAAATATGTTTGTTTACCGGAGAGTTCCAAGAAAAGATAATTGAGCTATACATAATGGGATCTCGGTCCCAATATTAGGATATGTAAGCGATACTTGGACGTGGTAAAAATTATGAAAGTAAGATAAATGCGATAGAAAGTAGAGCGCTAAGTAGAATGTGTGGAAAACAATTTATAACAGAATAAGGCATTATGAACTGGGAAACATGTGGACTGAAATAAGATGAAGTGATTAATATAAAGATAAGAGCATTGAGATGATTTGGCCGTAGAAAGAGTAAATGGTGAAAGATAAAAAAAAACATATTTGCGAGTAGTATATAATGTAAGAGAATTTTGAAAAGACCAAGGAAAACGTGACGCAATCAAATGAATCAAATTCTGAAAGTGAAAATAATAGTATGAATGCTGAGGTGTATGGTCGCACTCGAATCAAAATATAAGTACCGGGATAGTAAAAAGTGGATAAATATCCTCTCTGCCTACATTCATATGCAACAAATGACAATCTCCGTGGCCTAGTTGGTAAAACTCTTGACTCCTCCCCTTGACTCCCAATGGTACCTAAACGGGACTACTTCAGTGATTCTAAATCTGAATGATGGCCTAATGGGGCTGAAGAGATTGTTGCCTTCTGGTTATGCTCTTTAATATGTACATATCGCCAATTCAGATATGTTGAGAAGCACCATAAGAATGAATGAAATCCCAACATGGACCTGACCTGATGGTGATGATGATGATTATAAAGCTGTAATCTTCTAGTACTTTTAAAAATAGTATGACATGATCGATATAAGATGAATGAACTCAGCTAAACTTAAAGGATATCATTGTTGTTTACTTTGATGCCAAGTTACAAGCCACATAGGCAAGATAAATTGCTAGTGAAATTGTATTTTTTAAATCTTATTTTGACATTTCTTTTCACCAATATTTTAAAAACAATGATGAATTCGGTCTAATTTAAATAAAATAATCTAAATATTACAATATTCGAGTTCGTCAACCTGATCTACTGAGTATCATTGATGATTAAATACAAAGAGCCCTCTATTGAGCGCCCTTGATGAGAAACAAAAAAAAATGATAATATTTACTAACTCATTCATGAAAAGTATATTAATAATGTTTATTCTTATTAAATTCACACATGAAACAAAATGTGATAATATTCATTGCTGCTCCTGTGTCGTAGAATGGTTAAGCTCTAAGTATAATATATAAGAGATATGGGTATCGTGTGCAGCTTTAGGAAACACTTAAAGAAAACCCTTTGGGAAGTCTTATCAAAATGTATGATTATATAGGAATACTACACACACACACTACACTACACATAAAGCCGAACGTGTTACTATCACATACTGAAACATTTACAAAGGTTTCTTTGTTGTTCGTCTTCCTTTAATAAGTTTTCTGTGGTTTTCTTACTAAATACGAGTATGTTTTTCTAAACATATGCAAATGCGGGGACGTACCTAATGTAATGGCTGCAGGTAGCACATCCTTATCCTTACACTCTATTTATACGAGTATATAATATTTATTTATATGTTAAATCTGTCAATAATACTAGTGGGTTCGAATCCCGTTAGTTAGATCGTCCTTGAGAACAGTCTGCTCTCTAAATGGCGCTTTATTGATTATCATATTACAATTATTCAGAAATCCATAGAAAATATGTTTAATAGTTTATTAACCAGAACATTTAATGAATCATACTCGTACCAAGTGATCCTGATCATTAACCAGAACATTTAATGAATCATTTAAATTTAAATATGAAAGCAAAGAAACTTTGTAAGAAAATAGCAGGCACATATATGATTTATCACATTATTATTTGTAATAACTCCCAAACAAATCATTCATAAGAACATGTGTTAATATACTCACTGGCAAGAAACTGACCAATCGAATAATATAATATAATATATTATGACTTGATACTCATACACAAAACAATACTTCTGACATTTCATATACTAGTAATGTTACGTTAAATAACACATATTATTTATTCAACAGGAGACAAACGTAATAGAAACCTAGAACTGGAAATAAAACATGTCTATAAAATAGCTGAATAACGTATGTAAACATTATACGGATATATTCCACAGTGTTAAACTCCCATTCATATGTAATTGGCTCATATACAATAACAACATGTCATAAATACTGATTAATTTTAAATTCCCTTAAGTGTAAGCAACTCATTAAGAGAAAAATATGTGATCAAAATGTTCCTTTGATAAGAAAATTACTCTTAAAACAACACGTGGTCATACTTACATAAAACTCAGTTATTAAATTGAAATGAAACTCACTCGTTAAGCAACTTGTGATCATACTCACTTATATGAAACCCAGTCATAAAAAAACATAAAATCAATATCTATTTACATGAATGTCAAAGTGTGAAAATAACAATTCACAAAATGGAAGTTCATATTCAAATCGATCGCTCTAGTTAATTTTTAAGAAATAAAAGCAAGGAAGCAAATGAGTTTTGAAAGAAAATATGATTTCGATACATCACATTATGGCCAATACTTATTCATAAGTAATTCACTCATGAACATCACTAATCAACCTATACATTTTACACAAAACAACACAGGTGACGTTTGAGTTCTGTCAATATTACGATAAATATAATAAATTACTTATGTAAAAGAGGAAACATGCAATACAACGCTAAAAATTAAAACAAAACGGAGGAATATGAAAGTTTAATACGAAGAACTGTGAAAAATACTCATAATTTTGATTATAATCATTCATATGCAATTCATTCGTGAAACAACTTCTGATAAATACAAATCAAATAAAACTCATTCGTAAGTAATTCATGAAAAATATTTCATCGAAATCTGCTTCCAATACAAACACTGAAAATCCAGTCATGAAAGAAATTTATTGATACTTTCTAATTTACTTACTTACTCATAAATCAATCTATGATAATACTCACTGATGTGAAACCAAGTTCATGTGTTATAAAATTAATTTACATTCCAGCATTTAATCCTTCTGTCGAGAGATTTTAACAACGTAAATAACGTGCACAATAGAACAACTCAGCTTCCCTAAAAGGTAAGGTAAGTGCTGTGAAATGCTAACCATATATGGAATACCCATATTTTACAAACATCTGGTGACCTAAAATAGTCCAATGAGACTTGATGTAACATATTTGAATCAATATTACTTTGTCAGGGTCAACAAAAACAATTTTCTTGATCGACAAATTTGATCAATATAGCGTATGCATCGTTTTAAAATATTTTTTATGAAATTGCTATCAATTTTTTGAATATTTTAGTGAACTGGGTAAACGGAGCATTTAACAATAACAAAAAAACAATACACAATAGTGTGTTTGGCGATGGACGTGTAACTTGGATTCGGTAGAAGGACCAAAAAGAGATTAATGCTGTGGAGATGCGTGTGCAAACGAAAAATTGTGGAGTGTCAATGTATGAAAGAAGGCGGAAGAAGAAGAAACATTAGAAATGAATACATGGATAAAATTGATATTTTAAGTAAGATGAATAAAGGAGCTGTAAGATGGTTTGGACATGTGAAGAGAATGAATGACTTAGCGAGTATACAATTTAAAAGTGCTAGGTGTGCGTGGAACATGTAGACTGAGGAAAACGTAGCTGGATCAAATGGACCAGATTTTGAAAGAAGGTCAAGTGAGTATGAATAATAGATGAATGTATGAATGTGATGGAGGCGAAAGTCGTTAGCTTGGATTTGATATTTGGAGATCTGTTATATCTGCCTACCCCGCAAGAGACATGGCGTGATGACATGTATGACTGTATACTATCGATCTATCCACTTTTGAAGATATCGAGTTAGCAATTAAAATGTTATGTTTTCAAAATGTAATAACTATGTTTAAATCATACCAAATTGTAATAACCATGTTTATCTTCTTCTTCTCCCTGGCTCCATCCCAACTCACTGTCTGCGAAGACTGTTGGGGTCAGCTCTCCTCGTCCTCAGGTTGTATGCTCTTCTGTCCCGGACTACGTCCCCCAGGCCGTGCCTCTGCATCGGGTTATCTTTTTGTCCTACTCATGGATTCTTTGGTCCTCCAAATCCTCTGGTTGTTATTCGAGGAAGATCCATGGAGATTGCCTGGTTCACAATTTGATCGGGTGCTCTGCGTCCAACGTGCCCATACCATATCAATCGCCTATCCTCCATCTTACTGTTGATGTATTATATGTAACACCTAGGCTTCCACGAATGCGTGAGCTTTTTATTTTGTCTCTTAGGGACACACCAGCTGGCCATCTTAGCATGCGCATTTCAGCAGTTTCTAGTTGCCTAGAGTAAGAGTTATACATTCGGAGTCATGGAGGAGTGCGGGTCTGACAATCATTTGGTATACTTTTCCTTTTAACTTTACTGGCATTTTCGGATCACATAGAACTCCCGTTATTGATCTAAACTTCATCCATCCCACACTAATTCTATTTGTTACATGTGCTGCACATCCTCCATCGCTATGGATGAGTGACCCGAGATACTTAAAGGAGTCACAATTTGGTAATGTCTTCATGTTTTTTACTTATTAATACGATATCGTCTGCAAATAGTAGGATCTTTAGGAGACTGTTCATTTCCTGGTTAGTTAAATAGTCCATGACTAAGATGAACAGTAGCGGACTGAGTACCGATCCTTGATGTACCCCCACCTTTATATGAAATTCTGGTGAATAAGTTGGTGGTATAATAACCATGTTTATATCATTCCAAATTGTAATAACTATATTTATATCATACCAAATTGAAAAAAGATACATACTATACTATGTAAGGTGGGATTTTAGATTATTTTGAGTATATTCATTTTACAAACGAAATAAAACTATTTGTGACGAACCATTAGGAGCGTTTACACTGAAATCAAAAACAATCATTTGCGTGGGTCGTCGAATACTTTCTAAATATATTTTCAGTACTTAATCGTAGATTAACGAGTTTAAAATGCTTAATATTTTAAATAAACTTAAACATGGTAAATCAAATATACAATTACTTAAAAAAACTAAATAATATTTTACTGTTCACATTTTTTTTTGTTAAGAAAATAATTATGATTTGTCTCATTTTTAAGTTAAATTGTAGTTTAATACAAACATGCGTTGAAGGATTTTTAACTAATATTCGGGAATATCATAATTTTAAGATGAACATTGTTCGCGGAAATATTTTTTAGAATTTTTGTAAAATACTTGTGTAGAAAAGAGACAGATTTACGAAATATTTTTAATTCCAAAAACATGATTTATAACAAAAAATCATATATCATAGGAAATATCTTGAAATATTTACGAGTTCCGGATACTTGATACACCTAAGCTACCTAATTTACGAGTAAAAATAAACATGGAAGATTTAGAAACAGGAGGTCTCTGAATAAAGTCTGTCATAATAATAGTTATTTATACGGAAAATCCGGAAATATTGTTTCTACTTGCTGCCGAGTTATAATACTCGTGTCAAAAGAGTATTTTTTTTCTCAATGAAACGTCTAGAACATAGAAAATTTTCTAAATAGATATTCCGGTCGTCCGCAGCAAGTGAGAGTTGGCGCCGACTCTTCGGAATGCCACCAGCAGTTACGGTGGAATTGATAAACAAAATAATTGCTCTTCTATTTTTACATATTTATTTTCGATACAATAAATACATTTCACATACTGAAGCCGATTTAAAACTAAAAATACCCATATAATGATAGTTTTAATATGATCGAGACATTTCTTACAGACGTCATACGATTCCGTACGCGCAAGTTGATCAAAACACGAGATCAAAAACTAAACGAACACCAAACTTGAGATGGAAATGAAATCATACACAAATATAACGTTGTTATACATATTTATTTATCGATCAATAACTTACTTGAATAGAAATAAATTATTGATTTTTTTTATAATTTAGTATTTGTGACTTTCACTCGGAGGTTCTGTCTTAATTTTTTTGTCTTTAAGCATTTGTTATCGGATAAGTTTTGTTGCAGAAATGTACGGAATGAAATTAATTTCTTGGATTTATATTATTGGATTCAACCATTGATTTTCCAGTAACGTGAATTGTTGGATGTCTTTTTTTGGATTATACCATGGATCATACATATACTCGTAGCAACATGACTACTGGATTCAACCATTGATTTTCCAACAACGTGAAATGTTGGATATATATTTTTTTATTATACCATGGATCATACATATGTTACACTCGTAGCAATACGACTAGATTAAAAGTTCTTCTTGGCAAGATGAATCGTTGAATTTGTGTGTACCTGCATAAATCTTAGATTTAAGATATTGGATTCTACCAGCGATTGTAATACGGCTTACTAGATTTATTTTTTAGATTAAAAAGCGAATCGTATTTTTTGCATTTATATTCTGGGATTATACCGTGGGTCGATGAACAAACGGGTGACTGAAACTGAAGCAAATTTCGAACTCAGTAGTATATAATAATCATACAAGATTTTAACATGATACAGGTAAGCAATCTCAAATATTTTTTAAGGATTTATGCCAAATTTATTATCATTTTCGTTTCTTGTTTAAAAAACGACTCGTTCTACAAACCCATTAAAAAAATGAGAAATTGGCTATTTTTTTAACTGAGACTTTCTGCAGGACCAACCGAAGATACTCATTATTTTGTAGCCTAAGCTCACCAAAAAATACTATCGTATTATGCATACTCATATCAGAATTTTTTTATTTATTTATATTTGTTTTTGAATGATCTGCGTTAGAACTTTTCAGTTAAAAACAGTGGTGATACTTTCATTCATCTGGAGTATTGGATTATGTAAACATTTTAAGGAAAATTGAGAGAGAGACGAAAATTTTATGAAAATAGTGTATAAATTTTACATGTCTTGGAAAACCAAATATTTAATAAAATATAATTTTTTGCTCAATAAGCGACCGGATAAAAGAAGAAAATTATGCATGAAATAAAAAAAAAAGTTGTTTTAGATTATTTGAGACTAATAGAAACGATACGAAAAAAATATATTTACTCGAAGTGATTAAAATGATTTGATAGAAAAATTACTGAAATCATCACGAAATGATGATATTCATTTACGGCTTAAGTTAAAAATAAATACTCGTATTTCGGGAATACATACGGTAAACAGAACTTATTTAACAACTATGAACAATTGATATCTTACCAACGAACATAACAAATTTTAAAATAAATAAAAAAAATGGAATAGGCTTAACAAGTTAAGAAGAAAAACGAAAAACAAAATAAAAAATATTCAGGAAAGATAGGTATGTTATATGTATGAAATATTCCATAGATTAAACATGTTTTTAAAATGAGATCTAACGAGTCAAGTGAAACAAACAATTGAAGAATATATCAAGATTCAAAAATACTAAACTTAAGAGTGGAACTTATGTGAAACTTAAATAAAACACCCTTCTGTGTAGTAAGTGAAAAATATCTTCGATGATATAAAAAATAAAAATACTTATTGAAGATCCCTTAAGGGAAATGAATGAGTGAATAAGGAGATTGCAAAACACTTAAAGGGAAAAACCGAAAAGATATTTAGGAATTCTCCCATGAGTAAATTAAGTAAAGAAAGGATATTAAAGAACTGATCTTAGATCTCTTCAACAAAGACAGAAGTAAAAAAGGTTTATGAAATCTTCAATAGAACAAAACGATATCGAGTTGATGAGAATTGGCACGTAACCAAGGAAGCTAAGGATTTGCTGCGCTGCACGTGAGTAGTGACTGTACAGCTTGCCAGAATATTCCATACAATCGAGTGCCAGAATGCTCCATGCAGAGAAGGCAGAAGAGGGCATTGGGACATGTCACTGTATGCATCGCTTCAGGTCCCCAGACATGATCAGTAGCGACCCAAATATATCAAGGGTCCCTCAATACTCCTTGAGGGGTCCCTTAACAGATATCTTACATATTTAAAACGACTATTTTTGCTTTATATACACAAATACTGCTTTGTTATAGTAAAATACAACAGAAGTTTTCTTATTTATAAAGAATCTCACAAAAAAACTATTAAATTAACTGAAAGAGCATAAAAAGTATAAATGAGCTTATGGTTTACATTTTTATATTAAGTTCTAAAAATGTTTCATATTTTTCACATTCAATAGTATGTTCAGTTTAATGACAAAATTGTTCATTTTCATTTTTGTTTTTAATGTATGTACAAATTTTAACCATTCTTTAATCGCTCACCATATTGTAAAAAAAGTGACAAAGAATGTAAAACTTTTATTCGAAGAAAAGTTCAATTGAAAATCTTTATCATAAGTTTTTAAAAATATCTGTAGTTATTTGCAATACTAAGTATACAATAATAAAAAGAAAACAAAACGTGAAGCATAATTCTCAGGATTTAAATACAAATAATGCATTTTTATGTTACTTTAATTTAATCATATATCAATGTTAAACGGAAATTTATTATATTCTGGCAAAATTACATAATGGTTTTAAATGTTAAATGCAAAATAAATAACAAAGGCCTTCGTTGTTTATGTTAAAACGTGTCTTATAGGCTGTCAGGTAAATTTAGATAAAAATGTATGAAAGATTACAGAAAATAATTGAGAGAAACGTAATATATGAAAAGGAATAATGTACAGTATATCTATCCCAGATAAATGAATAACATGAAATTAAATATTTCTTTCTTCTTTATTAGTTTCTATTGATTTGTTAATATGTAATTGTTTGTTAATCTAAAATATCTTTAATAAAATACGGATTGTGTGTCAATTTTCCATTCCGGAAGTATATTATTACTTAAACGTTTGATTTTATGTAATACTATATTTTGTAAACATTTTATCGCCTTTCACGGGCTCGAATCAAATACATACCCTAAACCATACATCAAATTCGCACTCTTGACTTAACGTGAAACAACCTAGAGTGCCGGGCTGTGGACCGATCTGTATGTCTGGTGGAATATAGAGCGTCGGGGCACTAATAGCACTCCAGAGTGCGATTTCCCTATTTTTCAGTCCGTTTTTCATCTAAATATATTGTCAGTCATATTTCATCCTCTCTGTAATATATTTGTCAAAGTAATAATAACAGTATGTTGACTAAAGTGCAAAGTAGTTTTAAACAAAGTCACGCAATATTTTCACAACTAATTGAAAATATAACTCATGAGTGACAACAAAAAAACAACACAACTCGTGTGCTCAAATTTCGATTCGGTCACTTATAAACTAAACGTAGTTACGAGAAATTTCCATTCTGTTTAGGAAGCTTTTCAATGCCATAATTTATTGTTTATTTTAGGTTTATTGAAAATCATAATCAAATATTTTATTTTACGAGATAAAAGATTTATTTCATAAATGTTGGCAGCGGACACACAATTTTTCTAATACAAAATGTTTTTCTGAGAAAAACACATTTCTCTGTTTGATTTGCCGATAATCCATTATAAATCTTTTCAAATGTTTTGTGAGAATGATAAGTTAATATTTTTTAACCTTCTAATAAATCGTTTACGATTTTAGAAAACTCGAAGAATATTCAAGAAAATATAGGAAAAAAGTGATACGGCGAAAGAAAACATTTTTATGAAGAAAGGTTGTGATATGTTTGGATCGAGTCAACCAAAAACTATATGTTATGTATATTAAAATTATAAAAAAATCGTTTTTACATTTTCGCAAAAACTATGTATGATAAAATTCTTTCGTGTAGCTAAGTGCTGACTATTTTAGTTTAAATAAGTTAACGTGACTTTAAAGGGCAAGTTTTTAGAGCAAATTTTAATATTGCCTAAGTGTAAAAACATTTTTTCCTTTTGGGATATTAAAAAGTTCATTGGTAAGTTACGTTATTGGACGTTTTTTCGGAGAGAAGTAGAACTTTGAGGTCGATTTCTTCTTCATCTACAAATTGGTTGTTCCATATCAATGCAATAAGGCGGGGTATTATGATAGAGCTTTTGCCGTTGCTGGTCCTGTGGGAGGAAATGGTCTGCCTCTTAGTTTCAGAGATATGGGTGGCGTGTGCGGTTTTAGGAAGCACTTAAAGGCAATCTTTTTTAAAGGTCTTATAAAAAATTATGAGTGGGTTCAAATCCTGAGTTAATGCGCCCGCCCATAATGAGATTTTACTCTCTAAATGGCGCTGTATAAGTTGTCATTTTATTAGTATTATATTTTCTTAAGTTTGTTGGGATACAATTGTTTTAATCCCTTAATTAGCGTCTCTTTTATTTTCATAAATGGACAACTAATGATACTTAAGATATTTCCTTTAGTCGTAAAATAATCTCGAGTTCATTGATTTAAAAAAATAAATTAATTCACTTTCACACAAAAAAATACATGAACTTATTTGCGTTTTGAGCAACGATATAATTTCAGCGTTTTCCAAATTTTAATTTTCAGCAAAATTTAATTTTCTATTTTAAATTAAAAAAAAATATTTTTGGGATTTATTTTAATCAAGAACATATACTGTGTGCATATTTGATTAAATGCGTTTAAGTGTTTACTTTGAAAATAAAATATGTATGTTATAGAGATGGACCCATAAAAATCAATTGAATAAAATTTATTTGATGTTTACGTTAAAATTGTAGCTTAGAAAGACAAATTATTTTATTTTATTTATTTATTTTATATTTCGTACGCATTAAGCCCAATTACATAAAATAAAAAGAAAAAAATAAATAATTGAAATTCTTAATATAATATAATGACAATTGACCCATACTTAATTAAGAAATGACTCAATTATCATTAAGGAGTTTAATCCCCTATTTGTTCATCGGGATATGGAAAATATTGAAATTGGAAAATTCATTCAACATTCTGTTTGTGAGTGGTGATACCATACTCTTGATAGCTCAGTTCGTGAATACGGCACAGTGAAAATAATGTTTAATAACAAGGCATGTGTAAAATTCTTCCTCTTTGTAATAAACGTTTGCAGTAATTTCTTTTAGATTTTTTCAGTAATCAACATTAATTTTTAATTTTTAATAAAAGAGTTTTGTGAACTAATTTCAGTATTAATCATGTTGGACTTTAAACTCGGAAGTAATTTCAGTATTAATCATGTTGGACTTTAAACTCGGAAGTAATTTCAGTATTAATCATGTTGGACTTTAAACTCGGAAGTAATTTCAGAATTAATCATGTTGGACTTTAAACTCGGAAGTAATTTCAGTATTAATCATGTTGGACTTTAAACTCGGAAGTAATTATCATTAAAAAAAATAAAACATTGGTCATCAACAAAAATCACCTCCGTGGCCTAGTTAACAAGATATCTATCATCAGTTTAAAAAACAGATTCTATGATTTTACTTAAGATCTCTTTGACATATTTCCGGTTAGTTAAAAGACATTTCCACATGGCAATAAACTCTCTAAGTTTTACTGTACAATGGAAGTATAAAACAGTCAAGTTTATATTACACAGCGCCTAAAATGTTTTTATTTCAATATATCATATGTATTTATTAAATAGTTACTCGAATATATGAAATTAATTCCCAATGAATAACATGAACTTCTCACTTCATATTTGGTTACATAACTATGCTTTGAGTCTCTGTTTAAAAATGTTTTTTTTTTGTTTTTCTTGAAACCAGCTAATGGGATTTGAAATAACTTGAGAATGCATCACAATGTTATTTTTTTCCCAGTATTTCCGCTATTTTGTCGTTTAATGTTTGTTATTTAAAATTCAGACGCATGAGTTACGCGAATAGGTTATTGAAAAACGAATAAATCTTAAAAAGAGATGTATAATACAGAGCAAGTGCTAAATATTGAAGGAGATAATCGAATGGACATTAATAAACTCGTAACCTCTGTGGCCTAGTTAGTAAGACAGCCCAGCCCGGTGGTAGCGAGCCCGGTGGTTGCGGGTTCGACCACGCTGGAAGCATTTTTTTTAAAAGGGTTCCATACTAATTTACATTTAAGACCTCTTCGAGAACTTTCTGGTTGCTTGAAAGAGATTGCAAAATGGCAATAAGTTCGTCAGGTTATACTGTATACAACGAAAGTGTAATGAAATACAATAATACAGAAAAATAATACGGGAACAAATTATAGAAATCACCTTCGAAGCATTGTTGAAAAAACTCTTGTCTTCCAGCTCGGGGATTTTAGGGTCAATTCCACGTGATTTTCAAAAAAATCAAGTTCAACGATTCATATATTTTTGTCACCAGAGTTTTTGGCAGATAGGAAGAAATTTATATGATGTACAACGGAAGTGTTATACAACAAACGTTATAAAAACAACAGATTTTTTTTCGATTATTTCATAGTAAACAATGATTAATTCCTAAATGAACCATTTGGAAAACTTTTGCGGATTTCCTGATACAGAATGGGCACCAAGTCGCATTACTCATATGTAATATTATACATATTTATTATATAAAATTTGGAGTAATATGTATTAAAAGAGTTCACAAAACTATGTACACATGCATACTATCACGTCATTTCCTTATCGAAAAAGGCAGAGTGGCCAGAGTGCTAGACTTTCGTATCTCGATACACATCTTTCGCCTCTTCTAAATCCATACACCTTCTCATAAACTTCTCCGATTTCTCTGATTTTCTACGTTTCCTTCATTCATAATATAATTCACTTGATCCAACCATACTTTCCTTGAACGCTCTACTTTACCACGTCTTCCAGTCATATTTGCACTATTTATTTGTTTTGTTAGTTCATTTTTACTACATGCCCAAACCATCTCAGAGTACTCCCTTCATCTGAATCAGCACATCAGCCTTAAGTTCACATTCGTCCGTAATAATTTCATTCCGTATTCTGTCACGCATGTTCACTACTCTTAGTGCACGCATTTCTACAGCATTTATTCGGCTCTTTTACTATTTTTCTACGTCCACGTTTCACTCCCTAATATCAAAGTTGGTACTAAAATACTGTTGTGGTTTATCATCTTAGAGGATTTTGATACTGTCCGGTTCGAGTATATATGATTAGTGGCCAATTGACCTTGTTTCCTATCGCTAAATAAAAAACCATAACCAGTTTAACAGCACTGCAATAAAATCTAACAACGAAATAGAGGCAACACGTACGAGTGTGGATGAAGCAAATGCTATTTGAGTGAATAGTTAGGTATGGAGATCTGTCATTTATATTCAAATGAGATATGATGTGATTGTATGTAAATAAGTGTATATCATATTCGTAT
This sequence comes from Odontocerum albicorne, assembly GCA_949825065.1. NCBI lineage: Eukaryota > Metazoa > Arthropoda > Insecta > Trichoptera > Odontoceridae > Odontocerum > Odontocerum albicorne. The sequence goes on from CATKWJ010000924.1 coordinate 33,708, forward strand.
ATGTTTTTTATGAAAGACAAACATTTTTCACGTGGCTTTTAATATTGGATGAAAGTGTATGGTAAAGGAAAATCAAAGAATAATATGTATTTTAAAGTTTAAGATAAAATAAAAGTATTGTAAAAAGGACACTAAGTTATTTTCGAGGGTTATATATATTTGGAGCTCGCGTATATTTTCTCAACTTCGTGTAAATGCACACGTTGCATTGAGTATGAGTGCTGGTTTAACATCCAGACTGTAGATAATGTAGACTTGCAGAAAACATATTTGCAATAAATTGAATATGTTATGAGCAAATGTTAAGAGCACCCACCTATTAGGCTCTCCAGTTGGTTCTACCAACCTCGCCAGAAATAACTGTTGGGAGTTAGTGAGACCGTGCAGCCGTTCCTTCATTACCGCGCCGACTTTCTGGAATGCGGAGAAATCTCCTCGGGGAAACTGATGCTGGTCCTTAAATAGTTCTGGGAGTTGGGGAGAATGCTGGAGAACCGCTGTATCGCGTGACTTAGTCTGGACGACACGACGGGAATACCAAAGAGGGAACGATGAACCCTAAACTCTATTTCGGTGGGGCATTGTGAAACAAAGACTGTTAACGAGTCTCGAATTGTCATTGATTAGGAAAAACCCAGACGAAGGAAAGATATTAGCTAACAGATGAGAACGAAATATTTTATTTGTGTTTTCAACAAAAGTTTATTGTATGTTTGATTTTTGATTTTTATTTGGCTAAGTCAAATTATATAGAAGAATTTAAATACTGTAGATTTATATTAATATGCATTGAAAAAGGTTCAATATCAAATAGATACTGGGGAAGTACTCAATCTAATAGCCGCAGCCATCACCTGCCTATCTTTAGTCACACTTAGTATTTTTTTTATCAGTCAATAATAGTGAGTTCAAATTCTGAATTACGGCAGCAATGAGGAAAGCTTGCTATCTAAACGGCAGCAATGAGGAAAGCTTGCTATCTAAACGGCACTGTATACATTGTACATTCATTATTATCATCAAAATAATAACACGTTCCTTGATAATGTCAAATTTTCTAATAAAGTGATTAAATCGCATAAAAATATATTTTTTTTAAATTAAGGCGGTTTTATGACTATCCTATTGATAGAAAATAAATGTTTTTACAAATGTTTTTTTTTTTATATTTTGAAAGAATACCATATTTATGAAACCAAATTTAAGTCTCAAACAAATAAAATTGACCTTAATTCCTCCGACCCGTGATTCTACCTCATATCACGAGGCTTTTTTAGGTGGAATCGTATCGTATTACACTTTTGTTATATATCAACCTAGGGGGTTTATTTCCATGTGCCAATCTCTAACAATTAACCAGAATTATTTTAAACAAGGCTTAAGAGAAAATCACATTAAAACTCTTTAAAAAATCTGAATACCAACGGGAATAGAACCTGCAATCTCCGGGTTATAACACAGGCGTTGTATCAACAAGACCATAGAGGTTATCTAATCGTGATAGGAAGTATTAGGTGTTAACATAAGTTGTGTCCGTTTTTTTCAAATTTAAAAATGAGCACCAAAAGTAAAACGGTAATTGTTATATGTCATTCGAACAATGACGTATAACATTTACCATTTTGCATTACAAGATATTGTCTTTGCTTTTACATTACATGTATAATTTTATTTGATTACAAGCTTTCGAAATGGAATGTCAAGTAGACGAAAGGGGAGCATTTTCGACACCTCTTTCTGTTCGCGTTCAATCGAGGGAATAAAGCTGCCAAAGCTGCTCGCGATATTTGCGAAGTGTACGGTGAAGATGCTATGAATGAAAGGACAGCTAGCTCGTCGATGGTTTTTGCGTTTCAAAGACAGTAATTTCGACATTAAAGACATGGAGCGTTCCGGACGACCAGTGGACTTCGATGAGAACCGCTTAAACCATATTATTCATGAAGATTACGAGGATTAACGTTATTAGTTGAATAACACAGTAATTTATTATTAAATATTATACTACAGAGTGCAAACAAAGTTAAAGCTGAAACCTTTGATTAAAAAAATGATTTTCACATCAACTTCTGATTCATTTCCTGTGATGTACATAATAGGCGCCATAATAAAATACTCTACTTTTATCAGTGAACTACTATTTAAAAATCGAAATCCGATTAAACCAAAGCATAAACTATTCCATAATTCATTTTTAATGAGTGTATCAATGTATAGATTAATGAATAGGTGAATGAATATCTGAATGCTAGGTCAAAGTATTTCATATATTGTCGCAATATCATTTTGAAAAGATAATCCAAATATAAAAAAAACAAGAAAATATTCAGTGGTATAATTAGTATTCAGAAATTTTTGAACATTTTTTAAATAAAATTTGTATCTTTAATCAAATTTGTAACATAATCTTTCACTTCCTTTACATGCTCATTCAAATTTAGCAAATTTCTCTGATTTTTCACATTTCCTCCATTCCAAATATCTTCCCTTAAATAACTCACTTAGGTTTGCATCGTATTATAGATTTTTAGCAAGCATTATAATATATTATTCGTTCGTTATATACAGTACAACCTGGTGGATTTATTTCCATGTGGCTCTCATCCTCTCTCTTCCAACCAACCAGAAAGACACCTAAGTGAAAACCAGACTAGAACCCCTTTTCGAAAATCGGGAATCGAACCTGCAACCTTCAATTCGGAAGACAGATGTCTTACCAGTATACTATACCAGCACTCACTCGTTCATTGATAATAATAAAAGTGTTTGCTTAATGTATACGTAACATATTTATAGCAAAATAAATATCAAGTAATAAGAATAAGCTATTTGCTGCATATTTCAGCAACACGATTCCCGGTTTATGTGTTGGATCATTAATTAAATTCCCTAATAAATCTCCTGCAGACGCAAGAGCAAACGCTTTGATGTCTTTTAAAGTAATTTATACATTTTCTGAAATAAATCAGTTTTGGTCATTAAGTAATTACCATTTAATAAAGTATAAAGCATACCATACTTTACAGAAAATGAATACTTTGCTAGTATAACACTTAATTTTAACAGGGCTGAAAAAAACAATATTGTCGCAATACACGCTGTTTAAAATAAATACTTAATATTTTGATAAGTTGAAAACCCGATTTTTGCTGATATTGTTAAATTTAATAAACCTGTCTCATATTTATCACCTTTCCATCAGTTTAAACTTTTCTACTAATCTCCTTCCACTCTTTTATCGGTCTACCTATACCTCGCTCTTCGTTAATTTCACACATACCATATTTATTTGTTTCTTAAGTCTTTCGCAACTCGTTTTCTGAATATAGCCAAACCATCTTAAGATTCCTTTCTTAGGTCTACTTATAACATCCATCTCGAACAAACAGCTCTCGCTTTTATTTGGCTCTTATCACTCATTTACAATACCCAGGCTTCTTAAATATATATCCATTAATATTTCCATAATATATAAATATGTATGATTTCTGCAAATCAAATTATACGCTATATATTTTTAAACTGAAGTTTTGTTTAAATATTAAAAAAACACGATTTTTTACGGGTTTTCATCAAAAAAGCATTTGAACATTCTTGGTGTCAATAAGACAATATGAAATCGATACATATACGAGTATACCGTTACACAATTTTTCTGTTGGGGTAGGGAGAGAGGAAACTGCCTGGCTTTCCTATGACATCACACATCTTTCGCCCCCTCTACATTTATAAACCTTGTCATGCAACTCTTACGATTTCTTTGACTTTTTACATTTCCTTTTTCCAAAATATTATTCACTTGATTCAATCATATTGCTTGGTCTTCCTCTGCCACGCCTTCCACTTACATTTGCACTGTATATTAGTTTCGTTAGTCTTTCTTTGTTCATTTATTATACATGTCCAAACCATCTCAGAGTCCTCTTCTTGATCTTACTAAATACATTAAGTTCACATTCATCCCGAATCACTTAATTTCGTATTCTGACATACATTATTACCTCATATGTACGTATTTCTGCAGGATTTCTTTGGTTTCTTTCAGTATTTTTTAATAATGAATTTACCAAATATGTGTATGATTGTCAGTAAAAGTAAAATAAATACAAAATGAACTTTTGATAAAAATAATGAAATTGTCGAGTGAGTCTAACAATATAAATATCTGGGATGCTGTCTGATTGGTTAATGAAACCAGTCTCAACAGATCAAAATAAGAGAGGAGATATCACGATGCTGCTCCTTCAAAATGTTGGATATTCAAATATGCAAATTTTACGTTGTTACATATTCTTCGTACTTCTCCATGATGTTGAAGCATGAACACTTACTAAAGACACTGCAAAAAACTAGAATCTTTAAAAATGTGATACTGTCGAACAAAGCAGAGTTTTACACGTATGTATGGTTTGAAAAATATCGATAATAATTATGACATCTTGAAAGGGATGAGTAAAGAAAGAAAATTATTATCCGCTGTAAAAAAGAGAAAAGTTAAAGTACTTGGGCATACATAAATAAATAAATATAGGTTTATTGATAGCAACATAGAATGTACATAATACATTTAAATATACTTCGATAATACATTAAATACAGAAGCTATCAAAAGGTCTGGGCTCATCTAATAACATTCCCCGACCAAGATACACTCCACCAATATAGGACGAGCCCAGCCACGGGGACATCAGATGTGTTTCAGCCCACACCCTTGCACATGTAGAATAAGAAGAAGAGAAAAAAAAGCAGAAAATAAATAGATGGCAGAAAAAAACATTTAAGAGAGAAGACATTAAAATGTCCGGTCTTATCCCACAAACATTCCCCCGGCCGAGATACATCCCACTAATGTAGGGCGAGCCCAACCGCAACGACATCGGGGGGCTTTCAGCTCACACCCCCGTATATCTAGATTAAAAAAAAACAAAATGTATGGCAGAAAACAAAATAAAAAGTAAACCCATACTGTATTATATTACACTTTCCTTGTATACAGTACAATCTGAAAGGATTATTGCTATGCGGTATCTCTTCAAACCAACCAGAAAGATGGTAAGACGTGGCCTGGTGGTAAGACGCTTGTCTGCCGATCCGGAGGTTGCGGGTTCGATCCCCGCTGGAACCCAGATTTAAAAAAACGGGAATCCAGTCTGGTTTTCACTTAGGGGCCATTAAAACATATTTTTGGTTGGTTGGAAGAGATTGACATATGGCAATAAACTCGCCAGGTGAAAAAAAACTGTTAATGAGGCTTTAAGTGAAAATCAGACCGCAATTATTTTAAAAAAGTACTAGAAACCAACTATAAACTACGAAGGTTTTCAATATTAATTACATACAATGGACTCAATTAATTACATACAATACAATGGTCACATATAATGGAGGAGGAAAATATGATATTCTTCAATTGTTATTCAATGGGGAAATTCAGGGAAGAAGTGCTGGTAGAAAACGCATCTCCTGGAAGAACTTACGGTAGTAGTTTGAGGATGGTACAATATCTTTATTTAGGGATGCTGCCTCAAACGTCAAGATAGATATGGTGATCGTCAACCTCCGAATAAAAGAGGAACTTTAAAGCAGTCGAAGTAGGGTGTTTAAAGTTCTTTAAAAAATGGTTTAAACACAGATAATTCGAGTTATATCGTTTTTACTAAAATAAAACTACATGTAAATGCCATCTTAATTTTTTTTTAATCACTACCATCGGTAATATTCTACTCAAGTTTAAAATTAAGTGTGTATGATAAATGCTTGTGATTTTACATATATTTTTAACCAAATTGCTAATAAAGCGACAGTAAAAATAATATTGAATTCAATAACAGATTGTGAAATAACTTGATCCGTAATACCACTTTCGATCCCCAAATACTGTCAGAGGAGACAAATTATTACTCGGTATCTGATTCTCGTATGATCAAGATCATACTTCATAATTATTTTAGTAATAGAATAGTTCCATGAGCAATAAATGTACCAACGCATGGCCAATACATTGAGCTCAAACTATTTTGTTTGTTTTATACTGTCACTAACTAGAGACAGCGGCTTTTTCTTAACAGACATCAAGAACTTATCATTTTATGTCATAATATTCTAAATATCTATCCAGCCTTCGATACAGTATTTCTGAACCCTTTTCGGTCGAATTAATTATCAACATCCCGGTTTTATATGATGGACTCGGCTTGGACTCTTGAGAGCAAGCGAGAAACGGAGAATAGATGCATTTGAATTATAATGCTGAAGAACGATGTTACGAATTTCATGGAAGCAAAGTGAACTAACGCCTACATTCTCTAAGAACTGAGAATCATCGACCGATTGTTGACAACGTGCCTTCGACGGGTCCTCTGATTCTTTGGGCCCATTGTTCGAGGTCATTATACAAATACATATACATGGGGTGCAAGGAGCTGAACAAACAACTACCAGCTCAAATGCCATCCTCACCTGCACACAAAATGACTACAACCTATCACCTGGTTAACTGGCGAGGAAAAAGCGACCGATATTGACGGTATAACCCAAAATCTATGCAGCACTAAATCACTGTACTACATTAGATAGAGAAGGAAAACTCAAAACGATGTACAAAAAAATCTCATACCAGCCCGCTAAGGCAGCGTGGTATGAAGAGCTGCAACATAGTAGCCAAACCCCTCCAAAATGAATAGAGGGAAGACCAACCCCCTCCGGTGACCAGACCAAAACTGGCCAAAGTAGCGACCAGCAATGGAAAACTGCGAACCGGACACAGAGGGCATGTCAAGGCTACCAATCAATGGAAATAGCCACGTATGATGCATAAACGCTCTCCAAAGAAGGCGACTTAGCAGAATTACATGATTTCGATAATATCAGACGGTATATTATTGAACTCAGCGAGGAAAGGAAAAGGTAGTATAACTATGACAAGTGGATACTAACTTTATTACTCAGACACTGATACTGGTAGAACAAGTTATTTCTAATGATTAAAATAAAAATTTGTTCAACAATAACATAAATTTGTCAAATTTAAATTATTAAACTTTTATAAGCTAATATTCTTATATTACTCAAATAATACCCTTAAACTAAATAATAATAAATATTTTTATATTAACTATTTTTATTTTAATCATAATAATTAATCATTCTAATTTTATTTGTGTGGGTTTTAACATCCACAAAAAATGGAAAGACAGAATAATCGAGTGCAGAAGCTCATCACATCGAGCAGCTCCCCTTACTTTGAGGTTGTGCAGGCGATACTAACTGCAGATTTATCAGGTTTATGCACCGACTCAAAGTTACACAGACGAGGAACTAGAAGATTTCTACGATGAAATACAACATCTTCAAGAAGCGAGTAGATCTTACTATCAAATCGTAATGTGTGACTTTAATGCAAGAATTGGAAGCCGAGTTGGTGACTTTAATGCAGGAATTGGAAGCGATGTTGTGGTGGGAGAATTCGGTGTTGGGACACGTGATGAAAGAGGCAACCGTCTTGTGGAATTTTCCGAAAGAAATAAACTTTTCATCGCCCTCAGACTCTACAACAACACGGTTACCAGAGATCGTGAAATGTGGCTGAGGAATGTGAAAGAATTCTACCACAGCCTCTACAGTGATCCCACAGAAACTTCCTCACAAGATCGATAAATTCCCAATAAGTAAGGGTGATACTATTTCACCAAAATTATTCAACGCTACCCTGAAAAATGTGTTCAAGAAGCTCGAATGGGAAACTAGAGGAATAAGAACTAATTGTTTATATGAGGAAGGAAGGAGGACACGTCCTGAGGAACTACAAGGTCAAATACTGGAACTGGCAGAGGCAAGAAAACTAGCGGATTTGAAATGAATATTGAAAAAACAAAATACATGTCAAACCACTTTGCTTATGTCACATCGATCCAGATAGATGGAACGCAGCTAGAACAAGTCCAACAATATATCTACTCAGAGCAAAGTATTTCATTTGAGGATTGCACTCCCAATCAAATAAATAGAAGAGCAAAACTAACTTGGAATTCCTTTGGACGACTGAACTATATTTTCAATGTCTCAAATTGAAGGTATATAACCAATGCAGCTTACCAGTACTAAAATATGGACTACTTCTGCACAAATGAGAAAAGCTCCAGACACCACAACGCAGCATGGAGAGGTACGTGCTAGGTTACAACATGAGAGACCGCAAACTCAATGAGTGAATGTGCGCCCAAACAAAAGTTGACGATATTAAAGAGGTCGCAACAAGGCTCAAGTAGCAGGGGTCGGGCACATCGTTCGAACAACATACCATCGTTGGACGTATGAAGCTATCCAGTGGTACCCAATAGGCAGAACTAGGCCTGCAAAAATACCAAAGACACGTTGAGTGGACGTAATACGTAAGCAAGCATTGATTACGTGGCAGCAATGCGCAAAGAACAGGATTTCTTGGAAGCAACTTGGAGAGGTCTATATCCTGCAGTGGATGAATGTCGTTACTCGGCCTCGTAGTTGAGGATCCCCTCGGCATTCCAATGTCAATTCAGTTGGAAAGCAAAGCTGTGCCGTGAAGTTCTTTTTAAATGAGTGAGCCGTTGCACACCAGCAAACTCACCGGCCACACCGGTGTTCTGGATCCGATGGCACACTTGAAGTGAGATAATCGGATCACGCCGGCATGTTTTTTTTTTTCCTTTTTTTGAAGAATAGATATGATCGAAGTCATAGGTATCCTTATACCCCCGAATACTGGGTGGAAAAAATACCTATGTCATTCGAGGGGAGTAGCATAGCGCGGGGTTTGAACCGGCAACCTTCCTTAAGGAACTCCAGTACTTTACCGCGCTGCCATACACCTCAATAAAGTATATCATATGAAAACTGGCCGATTTTCTTCTAATTTCACGTTGAATAATTACCGATATTTATTTTGTTGAATGATTATAATGTTTTCTTCACTTCCAATAAAAAAAATATTGGTACAAATCAAAATTTGATAATGATTTCTTAAATCGAATTGTCTGTTTTTTATAAAAGTAAAATTTTATAAAATACTTTTAATCAACCTAGACACTGACGAATACACAGATGATATATTCTAATGGATTATTTATTCCTCACACTACACTATTCACTCCTTTTTGGCTCTAGTTTCTTTCGGTCTGACATCCAGGTATGATATATAACAAACGCCTAATTACAAAATCCATCAGAGCAAATCAGTCATATTGTTATGAAAGTGTTCTATTTCAGTGG
>CATKWJ010000925.1:0-26325 GCA_949825065.1 Odontocerum albicorne
ATTTTGAAAAAAAGTACTAAGGGATTGTAATTTTTATTAAATCACATTTCTTACCTAAATGCAGAATAAAACATAAAACTGGTCTTAAATGTTTTTTTTTAGTGCAATGGTAAAATAAAACGATGATAAATTGATTTTTATTATTATTTAGCTTCTAGTATTTGAGCTCTGTACTAGAAATTAATTTGTTACATTTAATATTTCTTACGTTGGTACGATCTTTATCGTAAGGGGGATGTTACCCCATATGCAATTGATGTTATTTGGAGGTAATAAAAGAAAGTTATCGACAAAAAAATCTTATTTCAATTGTACTAACGCACATTCAAACCAAAATCTGAAAAAAATATTATACAAAATAGCGTATGAATGTCAATTTTGATGTATTATTTTGAAACTTATATGAACAAAAATAATGTAAAAAGCGTATAAATGTGTTGAAAATGGGCGTTCTGAATAGAATATGTTGTGTATCCTAATGGGACAGAATGATAGCTGTAATTGCGAATGATAAATTTTATGAAGCAGGCTTAAATGGTTTGGAAAAATCAAAAGAAAGTGTTACAGAAGCTAAAAGCATATCTACAATACAAGTTTAAGTGGAAGTCCAGAAGAGTTGACATCGTTGCTAGGCATCGTAGTCGAGGATTCCCTCGCCATTTCAACGACAATTTACCTGGAAAGCGAAACTCTGCTATGGAGTTTGTTTTTCTTTTAAGTGAATGAGCTACTTCACAGCTGTAAACTCACCGGCCACACCGCCGGATCCGACGGCACACCGAAGTGAGACGATAGGAGCACACTAAATGTTATGTTTTTCTCTTTTTTTTAAATATTATGTATGACTGATGCCATAAGTATCCTTATTCCCCCTAATAGTAGATTTAAAAAATACCTGTGTTATTCGAAGGGAGTAGTATAGCACGTCCAGTGCGTTACTGCGAGGTTATGCACCTCATTACCGAGAAAAATCGTCGTTGCTGGGCCTCGTAGTTGAGAACGCCATCGCAATTCCAATATCAGTTTAGTTAGAAGGCCAAACTGTGCCATGGAGTTTGTTTTAGGTAAGTGAACCGTTACACATCAGCAAACTCACCGGCCACATCGCTGTACTGGATCCGATGGCACACCTAAAGTGAAACAATCGGATCACACTGGCATGTTTTTTTTTTTGGAAAGAATATAGATGACTAAAGTCAAAGGTGTCTTACACTCCCAAATACTAGGCGGAAAAAATGTCTTTGTCATTCGAAGATAGTAGCAATGCGCGTCCATACATCTCATAACTGAGAAAAAAATTATTTAAGCAAATGACACTATTAGTACTGATGCCCCGGCACGGTACTCCTCCATCAGCAGAGTAGCAGCACGGATTTACGACATTTGTCTGGAAAAACCAAATGACACAATTAGTACTGATGCCCCGGCACCGTACTCCTCCATCAGCAAAGTAGCAGCACGGGCTTACGACATTTGTCTGGAAGGGCCAAATGACACAATTAGTACTGATGCCCCGGCACCGTACTCCTCCATCAGCAGAGTAGCAGCACGGACTTACGACATTTTTCTGGAAGGACCAAATGACACATTTAGTACTGATGCCCCGGCACCGTACTCCTCCATCAGCAGAGTAGCAGCACGGACTTACGACATTTGTCTGGAAGGACCAAATGACACAATTAGTAATGATGCCCCGGCACCGTACTCCTCCATCAGCAGAGTAGCAGCACGGATTTACGTCACTTGTCTGGAAGAACCAAATGAATGAAACTTCGAAAGATAAGGAGTGATAGAAACTGAATGAACAATATGAGAAGGCATATGGATGAGGCAATGGAAGTATATCATGATAGTTCTGTTTTTTTTTGGCGTTCTGTCATCTTTATCTACCTTAACAGCGAAAAGCTATACGCAACTTATTTTCACGAAATTCATTTCTTTGAATTTTGTGTATCGACTACATTAATAATAAAAATTGTTTGGTTTTTCTTTCAGCTTTAGTTTAGATTAAAAATATTAAATTTAATATTTCTGTTTATACTTTTTCATGAAAAAAGTATTAAATTTTTATTCCGAGTATAATCGCGAAATTAATATATAATATCCTTCCAGAAAATTTGTTATACGTTAAATATAATTATTCTGACGATTTATTCTGGTTACCTTTCTTTCTACGCAGGTTTTCCTAGTTTTTTCTACCAAATCCAATTAAATGTTCCTTTTTTCGCGGCAAGCACGTCCTGTAATCCACACACGAAATCCCTTTATTCCCGGCAGACCAAAACAGTGTTCTGTGCGCCTACAAAAAAAGAGAAAAAGAATAATGGTACAACCTCCAATCGGCTAATTGTCGAGGATTAGTTCTAAGGGCTGGAACTTGTAGGGTGAGAGAGAGCTGACCCGGGCAGAAAAAGACACGTGCATGATGGAAGTACGGTGTGCTTATCGCTATCTTTGTCTGAAGACCATTTTAAATGTTCAGTTTAAAGAAATATTTCAGGTGTGCCTATGTTACATTTTCCAGTCTAGCTGAAAAGCACACTGTCCAGCCGATTTATGTATTTTTCTTAAAATATTTTGCTTCTTGTGTTTTTTTTTCGATGGACTAATTGATTGAATTATTGTTTTCATAAAAACTTGAGTTCACCTAAACTGATATACTCATATGTCTGAAAGGAATGGAAAAAGGATAAATTTGATTTAGGAATGAGTGAAAGGAATTCAAAAGAAATTAACTGACGGAAAAGTCAGAAGTATGTAGAGCAGGAGAGCATCTACGAGAATATATAGATGTGGATGAGACGAAAATCAGAAGTGTTAGACCAGGAGAACATCTACGATAATATATTGATGTGGATGAAACGAAAGCTGTTTGCATGGATATAAATTCGTGGAGATCTGCCACATCTAGTCAAAAGGGGCATGGCACGATATTGTCTTCAATTAAATCAACCGATCAAGTGAATCTTTATATTACACATACCATATTTCGAAACCTAACCATCAAGTTCAACAATTACCAAACGTTCATCGTATTCGATGGTGCTTTTTTAAAGCAGGTAGTTTTTTTAAGTTGTTGTTTATAAAACTAAATAAACATGTTTCCATAAAGTAAAAACACTTATTATGAATGTGAATATAAAGACATATTTCCGCTCTTCTAGTTCCGTATACCTTATAAATTAATTAATTATAATAAAAATAGGTTTATCTATGGATACTATGTTAGTATGTTTATATTTAATAAATCCAGAGAAAAGCAATGGAAAAGAAAATACATTTAAAAGAGAACCAATTCAAAGGTCTGGTCTCATCTTATAACATCCACCAGTCAAGAGATACACTCCCACCAATAAAGGTCGAGCTCGGTCGTGAAGACATCAGATATTTTCAACCTACATAAAACAAAAAAATAAATAATGGTAATAAATACACAGTATATTTATAAACTCAACAAATATGTTCTTAAATAGATTCTCATGTAACTTCTACGATTTACGTTACCTTTTTTTTATTTACGTTACAAAATATCACTCAATTGATCCAACCATACTTTCATTGGTCTTCCTCTTCTACTCCTTCCACAAAAAAATCCATTGTATATTTGTTTATTTGTACTACATATTTGTTCTGTTAGACTTTTTTTTCATTCATTCGTTATACATGCCCAAAGCATCTCAGAGTTCTCTTCTTCATTCCTTAAGTTCACATTCATCCCTAAGCAAATCATACTTGATTATTTTAAGTTCACATTCATCCTGAATCACTTAATTTCTTATTATATCGTACAGTGTCATTCCATTAGTTTTATCAATTCACGAATGTTCACAGCATTATTTCGGCTTCTTTTAGTGTTTTTGTACAAAGTGATGTAAAAAAACACAAAAATCACATCCTAAATTTAGAGTTTATAAATCTTGAGCAAAGAAATTAAATGTGGATATAACGAGCGAAGAATAGTCATACTCGTACAATGGCAAGCACCGAATAACTTTATCAATTATTACTTTAACCACACTGTGTACTCTATTTATCGGTCATCTTACATGATGTCATGTGTTTGCGCCTACTTTGCAATAATATAAACGAGAAGAGTACAGTTTTAAAGATGTAGGGTTTTTTTATCTACCTTTTCACGTAGATCTTGAATTGATTATATTATAAAAAATATTCTATGGAGGCAGAGCACCAGCTGTATTTTCACCTTTAAGACGGCCTTCCTGAAATGCGATCTTATTGACACTGTATATGGGATTCTGTATATGTTCATCCTATCTATATCGTCATGCTACCACTGCCTTCTCTTTAAGTTCCATCTGACGATGTCCTCTGTGCTGCAGATCTGTCAAATTTGAGAGTTTCTAATCCTATCTCAGAGATTTTCCTACGATGGTTAGTAATATTCTCATCTTAATTGTTCAAAGAAAGCTCATTCTTTTAGTTGTGTCGGCTCTCATTTCCACATTACAAGTCATGATTAGCCTGACACCGATCTTATATATTCGAACTTTGCTATCGATTAAATTTCATAGACAACCAGATATTGGTTTGTTCTCTTGTTTCGTTAAAGAGATCATTTTGGCTGGAAATGTCTACATCTAGGTATATATTTATATTACATCATTTACTCAACAGGCTTATCATCGATGACAAGTTTGCACCTCCATTGCGGTTTTGATATTGTTAAACGTTTAGTTTTGTGTATAGAATAGCTCAGTTTATACTTTAACTGTTCGGTGGAACTTTTATAATAAACGTTATAGGTCATCTTCTGATTATACTTCTATGGCGGTGTCATCTTTATATGATATAATTATGGTTTTATCGTTCATCTTGTAACTAATACCTTGGGATGCAACCTTTTATATAACCCTGTATTTTCTCTGATGCAAGATGTATATTGTGGAAGAGCCCCTATTCCGCTCATCGATGGTGTTTCTTTGTATGGCTAGAAATATATAGCTTAGATAGATAGTAAATGAATGTTTCTATTTCCGCATTAAATTTATAACATTTTCAGGTTAATTTCATATATCTAAGGTTCTGTTCTTTTTGTACGCTCTCTATTGCTGCAACAAGGTGGCTCTTTGTATTTTTGATAATGTTCTCATAGGTATGTGAGTGAATGACTGATGCGAATGTTAAGTGTACGATGATGATTTGTTGAATATGATTTAAATGTAGTTTTATAAAATTATTAAAGAGTTGGAATTGTGTAAATAATTTTCCGATATCGGGTGGAATGTAGTACGAGTATTTGTTTGTTCTATTCATGTATAATCACAAATTTTGATAACACTTCTCAATAATAATTATATCCAAACCCTTCCTAAAGCTGCAAAAACTGTTCATATCTCGAACGCTTTGAAGCATACGATTTAGCATCACAGGTTCAGCAACTGCAAAATCCCTATTAACTTCAAATGCCCTATTAACTGCTAAACCCCTATTAACAACAAAGCCCTCTCCGAAGCAATACCTCTCAGGCACAGATTCGAAAGAAACAATATAAATTTAACAATAATAAACATGAATAAAGTTTGAAAAAAGAAAATATACATGAAAATTTTTTTGTGTCGTAATATTATTATATTATTATCTTAACCCCCAATAAATGAGAGTACACTATCTAGTTCATATGAGCATAGTCTAATCTCAAACATAAATCTATAATTCCTGATGCACTATGAGTTCTGTACGCTCCGCTAAACAGCCCCGACAGTTTCCCAGTGTCACACCACTCTCTCACCCCCACGGTTTTCTTCCCCCTTCCAATATTTACTCTGTAAATCTGCTTTGTGAATCATTTATCACTCGAGCGTTGAATGGGCTCAAATCAGTTCAGAGGCCTTATCTTAATCCCGATGTGTCAATCTTTGGCTGCTTCCATATTATGTTCGTCGTTCTTGAATCATTGTGATATTTTGAACTTTCATCGGTTTATTCAGACATAAAACTCGATTGTATTCTATAATATAATAAACTCAAACTGGAAAATTACAAAATCTGCTAAGATAATAAAAAATCCTTAACTGTACTTTAATACCGATTGTAATTGGAGTAAATCGTAGACGTAAAAAATCTGAAAGAAACAAATAAATGCTATAGAAATGCTTGCACTGCGAATAATACTTGAGGTGGTGACGTATGATAGAATACGAAATGAAGTGATAAATAATTAATGTGAACTTGAGGCTGATGCACTAACTAAGATGAAGAATAGCACTCTGAGATGGTTTGGGCGTGTAGAAAGAATACAAGAAGAAAGACTAACAATACAAATATACAGTGGAAATAGGAGTTAAAAGTGTTGAAAAGGAAGATCAATGAAAGTATGGTTGAATTAAGTGAATGATGTTTTGAGAGAACGAAGCGTAAGAAGTCAGAGAAATCGATGGAGTTGTATGAGAAAATGTATGGAAGTGAAGGGGCGAAATATGTGTATTAATCTTTGGCTGCTTCCATATTATGTTCGTCGTTCTTGAAGACGAAGCCATAAGCAAAAACAAAGCAGAATAAAATAACCAAATAATTTTAAAAAATACATCAATCATTCAAAAAAATCATTTCGTTTAATAGACCACACAGACTTACAATGTTGGATATAAGCTTTTGTAACAAACCACGAAAAGGTCGTCGAAATACGTGTCGCAGCGATCAATTTAAATAGTGTAATATCGAAGAAATGTTTAATACATACACGTATTATCCAAGGTTACTCCCCTTTCCTATTCATCAATTTTCACAAGAATCATATTAAAAATATCGGACACGCTTTTTTACTATTTATCTGCACACTTCAATTTTAGACATAAACTTTAAAATTGAAGCAAATATTGTCCATTCCCAGTAACAATCTTCCATATTTTTTATGCTTTTGTTTATCCTCAGTAAGAGAGAGCAAATACACCCAAATTGGGGATACATGTCCCGGAGACACTAAGGTACACGTGTGTGTGTGTGTGTGTGCACTCGTTGCAACGCTGGGGGAAACCGGAGCAAAATGGCCATTAGTTTCGGTATTGTTTCGTGAGCGCTGCGAGGGATGGCTCTATTTTTCCGCATTTTAATATTTTATTAGGGCAATACTATGGCTAGCGAATGTTTTTTTGATTTACGACCGACGTGTTTATCCTTCGTGCGCTGTGATACCAATAAATTCAGAAGAAATCCCCCCCTCCACCAAACTTAACTTGCATTCTGAAAAGTAATTTTTGGACTTAAGTTTCATTATATCCAAGTTTAATTATTACTTGAAATGGATATAACGTTTTCAGAGCATGTTATAGTAAATGGGAAAAATATAAATTCATTTACATGTAACATATATGTACCATATATGTACCATTAATGCATGTAAACGTAATCAACTCCTTTTGTATATCGTATTATTCTCCTTACCCCCCTTTCCAAATGTTCAATCAAATATCCCATGTCTGTTGTATTTGTCAGATTAAGGAGTAAGCTGTTTTTAAATCGGACCTATACTTCAGACATCATTATCCACAGTATTTCTGTTGATATTTTTTGGATGGGTGTTTATAAATTTCAATTGACTGACGAAGCGGGAATAATAATGTTGTTACTTAATCAATACACTCGGTTACAACAAGTGCTGATTGTCATATTTGCTAATGTATTTAACATCGACTTGAGAATGAAGGCTGCAACGCTTTAGAAAGATCGGCCATTAAAGCCAACTCAACAACAACAATCCAAAAAAATTTAACTAAAAGAAAACAGCCATGAAACTCTTCGAACGTATCCAACTTTAACTTCTAGATCAATGACGCCGATTTGTTTATTTGATTTAATATTTTATCAATTCTTAAGCAAGTATAACAGTATGATAGGGATAGTCTTCCTCCTCGTATAGAATGAATAAGTTTCCAGGCGTAACGATGCGTGTTGTTTTGCAGTTCCCCATCACGTGTGATCGCTTTTGTTTCGTGCGCCAGTTAATAGAAAATGATCATTTGGTCGTGAAATTTATGGCATAATGTGATCAAATATTTCGGAGGGATATTTTATATCATATTAGATCATAATACTATATTGCATTATTGGAAATTCTTTTGCATTCCCCTTTGATCAAATTTCAAAACTAAACATTACGTCTTTATGGAGATTAGCTGTATTTTGTATATTTAATGTAGCATTTTTTATTTAAAAACATTATACGATACATAATGTTGAAATATTTCTTAGTTCGAAATTAAAACACAACTTTTGTATATTTAACAATAATTACCTTATTGAGGTATATTTGAAGTATGTTATGTTTTAGAGTTTTGAAATTACGGAACGAGTATTTATATATATTTTTAGTTAAAAAATGTGACTTATTCCCTATTATTCATTCATAATCTAATTGAAACGTGTATTTGAAAATGTTCACGCTGTGATGGATTCAATCAGCATTTTTTAATGAAATATTTTCTTTTTTTTCACAGATGATGGCAAAGTCCACAAGATAGTTCAGTGGATGAGGAATGGCGAAAGTCACTCGACTCTTTTGGACATCTTTGACGTCACTCCTGGTGAACCAATACAAGTATGCTCTTTAATTTGCGCATTAATTTCTTATTTATTTGATAAGTTTATTTTGAAAATAACTGAGAGATATTTGAGTAATATAGTATATAATAAACTCTTGAAATAATAATAAGTAACATGGTTGAGTATTGATACAATGTCCATGTGAAGTTGTATGCCCGCTTATTTCCCCAATATTATCTCCTTCGAGAGTTTCTGTCTATGACAATTGCTTCGATAGCCAAATATTTAAGTCTAGTACGTAAATGGTCGACTTTTTATGGAACATTCATATAATATTGTTTCTCGCACATTTCTCGGATATTACATCTCATAATAGTTTGCATTAATAATGAGTCTGCAATTTTCTCTTCTTCGATTTAGTTTAAAAATTACGGCAAGGTACTTAAATAGTTGGGTTGTGATACAATGTTATATAAACATGTCGACCTTCATATTTTCAATATATATTGCGTCACTTAATAGTTTACATTAATTGTGAGTCTCTGTATTCTAATTTTATTCATTTTGACTTAAAAATTACGGCAAGGTACTTAAATAGCTGGGTTGTGATACAATGTTGTATAAACATGTCGACCTTTATATTTTCTACAATATATATTGCGTCACTTAATAGTTTACATTAATTGTGAGTCTCTATATATTTATTTTATTCATTTTGGCTTAAAAATTACGGCAAGGTACTTAAATAGTTGGGTTGTGATACAATGTTATATAAACATGTCGACCTTCATATTTTCCATATATTGCGTCACTACATTAATTGTGAGTCTCTGTATACTAATTTTATTCATTTTGGCTTAAAAATTACGGCAAGGTACTTGAATAGCTGGGTTGTGATACAATAAAGTATAAACATGTCGACCTTCATATTTTCTACAATATATATTGCGTCACTTAATAGTTTACATTAATTGTGAGTCTCTATATATTTATTTTACTCATTTTGGCTTAAAAATAACGGCAAGGTACTTAAATAGTTGGGTTGTGATACAATGTTATATAAACATGTCGACCTTCATATTTTCCATATATTGCGTCACTTAATAGTTTACATTAATTGTGAGTCTCTGTATACTAATTTTATTCATTTTGGCTTAAAAATTACGGCAAGGTACTTAAATAGCTGGGTTGTGATACAATAAAGTATAAACATGTCGACCTTCATATTTTCTACAATATATATTGCGTCACTTAATAGTTTACATTAATTGTGAGTCTCTGTATTCTAATTTTATTCATTTTGGCTTAAAAATTACGGCAAGGTACTTAAATAGATGGGTTGTGATACAATGTTGTATAAACATGTCGACCTTTATATTTTCTACAATATATATTGCGTCACTTAATAGTTTACATTAATTGTGAGTCTCTATATATTTATTTTATTCATTTTGGCTTAAAAATTACGGCAAGGTACTTAAATAGTTGGGGTGTGATACAATGTTATATAAACATGTCGACCTTCATATTTTCCATATATTGCGTCACTTAATAGTTTACATTAATTGTGAGTCTCTGTATACTAATTTTATTCATTTTGGCTTAAAAATTACGGCAAGGTACTTAAATAGCTGGGTTGTGATACAATAAAGTATAAACATGTCGACCTTCATATTTTCTACAATATATATTGCGTCACTTAATAGTTTACATTAATTGTGAGTCTCTATATATTTATTTTATTCATTTTGGCTTAAAAATTACGGCAAGGTACTTAAATAGTTGGGTTGTGATACAATGTTATATAAACATGTCGACCTTCATATTTTCCATATATTGAGTCACTTAATAGTTTATATTAATTGTGAGTCTCAGTATACTTATTTTATTCATTTTGGCTTAAAAATTACGGTAAGGTACTTAAATAATTGAGTTTTAGTACAATATTCATATAAACTTTTTTGGTCGCATATTTTCTATGTATTGCTTCCCTCATGTATGCATTAATTAATAATGAGTCAGCAAATTTATCTTATTCGATTTAGTTTAAAAATAATGGATTGGTACTTAAATAGTTGGGTTGTGATACGATGTTCACATAAACTATTCGCATATTTTCCATATATAATTTCCATCAATAGTTTGAATTTTGTTAGAATATGTTCATATTTGATAAGATAAGATCTTAAAAATTGCAGCAATGTAGAACTTCAGAAGTTGGGTATTAAGACAATGTTTGTATAAACTTTTTAACTTACTCATTTTTATATGTTTCCTCTTTAAAAGATTGCAGTAAGGATGTATTACTCCGCATATTTTACGAAACATACACATTTTTTTTATTTACTTCGACTCATGTGTGATCAGCGGAAGTTTTTGTTTTTTTAAGAATTCAATCATATATTCATAGAAAACTATATAATTCTATGTTATTTTCGTGTGCCTCTTGATAGTGGTAATTTAATTTCGTATCTTACTGTTAGCTTAACTGAAAAATAGTTTTTATTAAAATTGGTTCCCTGAAAACAAAAACTAAGGCAAATATATGCTATTTTAACCATATCCTCATATTTTGGTCTGGTCTACTCTTCGAAAAACATAAAAAGATGTCAAATTTATAAAACATTTCGAAGACATGTTCTAGCTTACGCATGAGATACCTGAATATTTGAAAATCAGGTTGAAAGAGTTATCGATACATTTAAGAGGAATATTTTCCATATAATAAATAATCAATTTTACGATAATGGCGCATGATTACAAATATTATATATAGGAAGGGCTTTACATCCTAGAGGATGGCTAAGATCCATAGATGGCGAAGCTAACGCAGCAAAAGTTAAAAAAAATAGTCCTCGTTGTTTTGGGAACTTGAATCGCTTGCAGAACAATGATCAAAGATCCGATGGGGCATATAAGAGTGCGGAGACTAAAGTCAGAATAGCTTGATGATATAACTTACTAACTGCTAAGAAATATAAATGAGAGAGCACCCTGCAAGCTGCAGGCTGCAGGGTGCCAAGATCCACTCTAGGTTTTAGTGTTCATGATAATAATAAACAAAACAATCATATTTTCTTCGTTCTTAGGCAATGGAAATATCCCGAGTCCACGGTTCGTTGTATGTGGGCTCAGATCAACGGGTCAGACAGCTACAACTGGTCATGTGCGCACGCCGGTACGACAGTTGCCTCCGCTGCGTCCGGGACCCCTATTGTGGCTGGGACAAAGACACAAATACATGCCGCTCCTACCAACCTGGGTAAATATTATTATTTCTTCCTTAAGATTTCACAAACCATAGAAATTTCAACATCTTCCTTTATGGTGCAAGGTATTATTTGTTAATTATAACATAAGGCTGATTGATGTGTTGAGTAAGAAAAAGAAGAGCACTCTGAGATGGTTTGGGCACGTGGAAAGAATGAATGAAGAAAGGGTAACAATATAAATATACAGTACAAATGTGAGTAAAAGCGTGGTAGATGAAGACCAAGGGAAGTGTCATTGAATCAAGTGAATGATATTTTGAAAGAGGGATAAATAAGCAGGAAGATAAATCGTAAGATCAAAGGAGGCGTATCGATATGGACGCAGTGTAAAATATGTGTCAAGATAGGAAAATCTGGAACTATCTGCCTACCCCAGCAGATAAACTGCGTAATGGTATGTATGTATCACATACGAAAAGAACGTAAGATGGTTTGGACATGTAAAAGACAATAAAGGAATAAGCTATTATAAAAGTCAGAAATGCAAAATGTACAAAGAAGAGATAGACCGAAGAAAAAGTGGTTGAATCAAGTGAATCAGATTATGAAAAAACGTAAAGTGAAATGTGTGAATAACATAATATTGCGCATGACGATGATGAGATGTACGAATGTGATGAAAGCGAAAGTTGTGTGATTGGGTAGTATAATATGGTGATCTGTTCTTGCTGACTATCGTGCAAAGATTATAGCATGATTATATGTATACACGAGTATGTGTTACTTATCAACTTATATGCTTAAATCCGTCGTCGGATGTGGTCTAAACAGTTACAAGCCTACAGTGTTGGACATAATATACGTCTTAATAAACAGGCCAAGGACCGATCATCGAAGAGACTGCTCGAATAAATAACTTTTTACGTTATATTAAAGAGTGTCAGAAATATGTGTATATTTTTTTAATGAATAAACGTTCTTAAAAATGCGAATAATCCTACATACAATATTTTTTTTTGTTACTGACGTGGAACAAGACTGAAAAGAACCGAATAAATTCTGTAAAAGTGCGTACACTTAAAATAATATACGGGGGGACAATGTATGACAAAATAGGGATTGAAATTATAAGGGACGAATGTGACCTTCAGGCTGATGTATTGATTAAAATGAAGTTGAACACTCTGAAATGGTTTCGGCACGTGGAACGAATGAATGAAGAAAGACTTACAAAACAAAACACAATTTAAATGTGAGTGGAAGGCGTGATAGATGTAGACCAAGGAAAGCATGGTTATATGTACAAGTGTACGATATTTTTGAAGATGAAGTGTAAAAAGTCAGAAGAATATGAAAGGGATTACGGCTGTAGAAAGGGATTATGGATGTAGAAAAGGAAAAATACGAGTATATGTTTCGTGTTCTCTAATTTCTGCCTAACACAATTGGGAGATATGTAACATATGTATTCCACTTATTATATTAATTCTCGCTACACGTGTTTCTACTATTTCAAGTGGCGAAACGATCCGAATTTGTTACGAGACCAGTGCTTAACATACTCGTATATCAGACTGATGAAATTGTGTTTGTGTTATTGATCAAAAGGAAATATGTTTAAGAGGGGTGAAACGTTTTGCATTCTTTGGTTATTAATTACTTTTTTATTTTTGCAAAAGCAATAAATTACTTTGTTATTCCACTAATTATCAATTTAATTAGTGGAATAACAAAGTAATTTATTAATAAATATTCTAATATGGAGTTATACAAAAGTTGAACCTTAAACTTTTGATGATTCATCCAACATACATATTATATTATTTGATGATCTTATTTATCAATAGAAGTTACTCTGCGGTCAATGAGGAATTCTTTGAGATGAAAATGTTTAGGATTTCAATTGCTATATTTAAGGGAGGATTTAATTAATGTTTTGCTATACTCGTATTTTGATTAGGCTAATGGCGAGTGACACCCTAGTTACTCATTAAGGTTTCGTTTTCTTTTTAATTTGAGTTTGATTTTTTACCTACACTCGACAATTTTTCTCTTTTTTTATTGATATCTCGTTTCAAAGTAATTTTTTATTGCTTCACGTCTACATAAGTGTAAATTCTTTTTATATGTGACTTTTTTATAAAATCCTTACTTGTCTTGATTAATTTACTTATAACCTAAATAATTTACTCAAGATTTAGAGTTTTCTAAGCAACTAATCAACTTGAAATAAAAAAAGGTGAATATCGATATAAAACCACTACACACCTGTAACGAATGAATATCCTTCCTCAAATCACAAATTTCATCAAATATTCTTAAATAGTACGAGTAAAATACTCACCTGAAACATTCACATTTTACACATTTAAATCCGATGTCATTACAAACACAATTCTAATCGCATCATAAACTCAACAACCACATCAATATTATGTATAACAATATAGTGACTTTTCCTGCTTGCTGCCTTTCGAAGTATACCTAACTTGTTTTTTTTTTGTTCAGTCTTCTGCAAGACGTAGCCAACGACACAGCTGATATCTGCGATTCTTCCATCGTGAAGAAAAGCATCACAGTAACCTGGGGACAGAGTCTCCACCTGGGAAGCTTCGTCAAGATGCCGGAGGTTTTGCAGCCGCAAGCTGTCACTTGGTACCATTACTCCAAGGAGAGGGGACGATATCAGATTGTCTTCAGGTGAGTGTCTTATTTGGAGATATTTAAAATCTTTATGATTTAATATTTTCTGTCTTGGATTTGAGTCAACATAATATGTGTCTTATGGTATCTTATGGTACTCATAAATAATTTTATGGTTCGGCCCACTATCATATATTTTCTTAAATTTGTCTTTATTCGAGTCAACATAATATGTGTCTTATGTATGTCTGAAGTGATATGGAAATAAATGATCAATGGACGCATTACGTAAGAATAATTTTAATGATTCAGTCAACTACTGCATCGTTTGTAGAATTTGTTTTTGACTCGGGTTAACATAATATGTCTTGTCATAAATGAATATTTCAATAAGCTCTTTTGAGATATTTGTATGAAGGGGGCTCGAGATTATATCAAGAGTTGCACACGTAAACTCATTTACGTAGGCTTCTTAAATTCTACATGGGGGGCATCCAAAGTTGTAAAGAAACGATAAAATATCACCTTGAAGTTTTTTATTCAACTATCTAAGTAGAATGCTATTATACTTTAGATTAAAAAGTTATTACGAGTACATACACGTATAACAGGAACTTTTTCAACACAGCATTTCAGACAATTTTTGTTTTCTATCTTATTTTCTTGTTTTATTTGTGTATTGTATTCAATCGCTTAACGTTTAACCATAATGTTTATCTAGTTAAGTGTTTATAATTATTACACATTCGTTTTCTTCATTTAACAGGCCTGACAAATACATCGAGACCTCCGAACACGGGCTCCTGATCATTGCCGCCACAGAGGCCGACGCCGGCCGCTACGACTGCTGGTTGGGGGGCTCTCTTCTGTGCTCGTACAACATTACTGTTGATTCTCACAGGTAAATAAAGAATACAAATGTTTGTTAGTCCATCGAACAAGTCCCTAAAGATGAGTCGTTAAACTCGAAACTAGTTTTGTATAAGATATTTTCTTATGTTGGAATAGAAACTGGGTCGTACGAGTATTGTAGTGTCATATTTCACTTTTGTTGTGTACTTTACCGCCTAGCGAGCTTATTGCTATATGGTTATTTCTTTTAACCAACCAAACTATATATTAGCGGCCTTCAGAGAAAATCAGGCTGGACTCTTTATAATCAGGGAACTAACGGGAATTGAACCTGCAATCCCCGAATTGAAAAAAATGCGTCTTACCAAGTATGTCAAGACGGATTTTCGAAGGAGCTAATGACATTCCTTTACAAATTAAAAAAAAGTGCTCTTAAGGTTAAAAAAGTGCTCTTAATGTTTTCCCACGAAACAGCGAGATTTAAATTGTTTAAATTTAAATTGTCCTCAATTTTTTTTTCATTCTAAAGCTTATATTAACTATTATTAATTTAATTAGCATTGTAGTACACATACTGAATATATCTTGAAGATATGTCTGAATGTCAATCAATACATTAATAAATTTCGATGACAAAACGTTCTGAAAAATAAAAACGAGACCAATCGGGAATAATACCATGGATACCAAACTATGAAACTTGCAGACTTACCTGATCAAACAATGTATTGATAAGCAATATTTTATTTGCTTCCTCTTTGAAACTACGATGTTTTAACTCAAAACATTATTTTATTTTTCTTTTAATCGTTTTTTTGTTAATGAATGCGTTTTTTTTTTAAATTTATACTATTCTACCTCTTTGCAGATGTTCTCCTCCCGAAAAAAGCAACGAATACCAAAAAATATACTCAAACTGGTGTCACGAGTTTGAGAAATACAAGTCAGCGATGAAAAGCTGGGAAAGGAAACAAGATGTAAGTATTGAACACTTGTTTTTCAACCACGCTGGCCAAAAGTCTCCAGGAGTATCTCCCAACTGTCTATTATTACACTTTTTTTATCTACTCCTTCCTTCCTCTCTATTCATTTTAGGTATACACATGTATATTTGGTTTGCCTTTCGCAACATATTTTATAGCTCAGTCTCTAACAGTTACCCTTTATTCCTTACAATATCATACATGTTATTACCTTGTAATCCAGATTTTGTTTGTATACAAAATACTAGACGATTTTTTATCAGCTGATTAAGGAGCTTTTTTTTGGGAACAATCAATTCATGATTTTCTTTGTCTTATGTGCTACATATCATAAATGCTTATAGCGCTACTAAGCAACGCAATAATAGCGCTGTATATAACTGTGCTTAACTAAATGCAGCTGCAGATTAAATTTGTCGATCGTTTTGAGACTTTGATCACTTTACCATCTGAGTTTTGTGCTTAATTTTTAATAATATATGCTTGCTGAAGTGCAACAGCCTGCGCACAGTAAACCCATACATGCCTAGGCATTTTCCAACTACATGATGGTTAACAATTACACTCAATCATGAGGGATTATCTAATACATAAAGAACATAACAAATATTTTGAAAAAAAAATGTATTAATGTATGGTATATAGCACGACATTCTTTTGTTTTTTTTTATCTTTAATTTATTTTGATTTTTTTTTTCAGCAATGTGCAAGACAAAATGATTCGAATCAAAACACGCACCCGAACGAGATAGTGTGATAGCTGCTTCAGGTGTTCTACATTCTCTTCGTCTCAGTGATCCCAATAAGCTGTATTCCTATACCGTTCGTACTGTGGAGTGGTGACATATACAGTGAATTTGTAAACCATCGACAGTAAATAATATCCTTAATGTCCACAGTACAACGAACTTCAAAAATAAAAAGTGGTGTTTTTTTCTAAAAAAAGAAGACTAGACTATATGACGATAAAACATTAAAAATTAAATTATGTGCCACGGAAGTGTAAACAATCTATGAAAAAAAGTTGTGAAATAAAAATCTGCCAGAGAATTGTGAATGAAGAAACACAAATAAATATTGTTTTTTTTTAATATTTTTTATGGACTCATATTATATTATAGCATTTTTAAATAGCTGAAATGATATAACATAGTACTCTGTACCAAGAACAATATTTAGGTTCTCTGTTCCAATTATTATCGCTTATTTTTATTAAAATTGTCCATTTTTAACAACCATTTTTTAATATTTTATGCATTGAAAAATATCTAATTTAATTTTTGTTTAAATATGACCTTAGTCATATTTAAGTTTTAATCATGTTTTTATAAAATAAACTGACTTAATAATTCATTTCTATAATAATCAAAAAAATAATGGTCTGATTATTCGCAATTTTTTTAAATATTATTTTATCGTGACGAAATTCTTTTATTATTATTTTCATGACTGTTATATTTGTTCTAAATATTTACAAAAATCTTGTTTTATCTTTTGATCAGTCGTATTCGATGGAGTTAATTTTTGTACAATATTTTATAATTTTTCTACACGGATAAAATAAAAATTTTTTTTGACAAAAATAAATTGAACAAGTGTTAAACCTCATTAGGTTTACAATGAAACGAACTTTTTTTTATTTAAGTGTTTTGAAAGACTGTTTTAATTCTTATCTAGTTAGTGTTGTTTTTATTATTTTTCGCACTGCTGCCATGTATAAATTAGATATTACTTTAAATTTAAAATTAAGTCATTTCCCATTTTTTGGCAATTAAGAGTAATTTGTATAAAACAATCATTCATCAATTCGCATAGAATAAACCATTAGCGTTGATCGGAATTTTGGTGCGGAAACAGAGCCAAACTAAGTTCATTGGGCATATTTTTTTAGGTTTCTTATTATTAATATTTTATCAGAGATCGATATGTTGTATTAAAAATTTGCATAACGTATGTTGTTTTTTTTTTAATTATTGCTTAGAATATGCGAAATAATTTTACATTTCTTTGGCTTCTGCACCGAAGTTCAGATTCAGATATTTGGCGAAATAACGCGTGTAAACTGGAGATTTTTGCATTACACAATCATTGTATATATTGATCATGTTCAAAACATAAGAAAGTGTAGAAAATAATATGTTTTTATCGAATCATATAATATAGTTAAAGTATATATAAAAATACTTTTTGCATTCGTACACATAAAGATGCTTTCATTTTAAGATCTACTTTTTCATCTTTTTCAAAATATATAATCAATAAAAACCCTTCCTATATTACAATAAATTGTATGATTTTTAGACACGCCTACAATCTTCAGATCTGATGTGATGTAAAATATTGAAAAAATAATGATTTATCCTGTAAATTAATAATAAATAGTGATTTTTTTACATTCATTTTTCTTTTGTTTTAAAATGGCCGTAACAAATATTTACTAGACCCAATTTTTTCTAAAATTATTTGATATCTATAGTATATCATTTTGCCTACGAATTATTGGAAAACAAAAAAAATATTGAAAATTTAAAAAATATATATATTGAACAGTAAATAACAAAAAGTGGGATTACTATAAATGATTTCATATTTGCCACAGTTTAAATAAAAATCAAAATAACACAAAGATTTACAAAAAAAAATGTAAATTCGAATTATTTATACTTAAAACAGTGATGAATTCGGATTCTTTTGACAGTTTTTTTTCTTTTCAAAATTAAAAAAAATGAATACTCATATCAAAATGTATAAAAAAGTATGATTTAAACTTGTATATTTAAAAAATCCATCGAAAAACAAACACATTTTTGTTGCTTTGTTCTAATAGCGACAAAAATAATTATAAAGTCTAAATGAAAATGAAAAACAGAAATTTAAGAAGAATCCGTTAAAAATTCGATGGATTGAATTCGTCGCGCAATAATACTAGTAACTTAAAATTTATAAAGTAATTATAAGTGAAAAAATGTGAAAAGATATTATTATCATTATTAAAAATAGGAAAAAAAATGTACAGTTATTTTTAATTGGCGAAGTGAAAGGGTTACACATATTGTTTATATTTAGCATTTAAAATTTTAATCATAGAATATACATACTGTAAAAGAAACAATACATAATATGTTAATGTAAAACTTTAGCTTCTTTATTATGCAAAAGAAAATAAAACAGTGACATTAAGGTTATTTATATTATTTTATTTCAATAAATAAACAATTTTTTTCACATTTGATGATGTCAAGGTGCTAAAGATGTAAATTGGTTTTTGCTATGTTCTTTTATAAAAATGGTTCTTTTAGTTGAATATAACAATAAATTGGACGAAATCGAAATATACTGTTTTATTTCCCTAGAATATACAGCACTAGTGCAATAGACGATACGATACGATACGCAATCCTTCGTGATCGAGTATGGCTATCAGACATCCAACGGAATGAAGATGCCTCTGCAGATAATGTTTAAGTATGTGTAACCTGTTGCCCTTCAGCAAGCACACAGTATTAACCGATCACACCAAAGTTCCGATGGTAAGACACCTATTTCTAAGAAGATCGGGACGTTAAATCTGCTGTAACATTTTGAGTTTTTTTACATAGTATTATTTTTGCGTTGCTTAATAACGCTTTAAGAATTTATGATAGCAGCACATAGGAGGTTGGGGTTTGGCCACATTAAGAGAACTATTTGCAAACGATTAACAAACCAAATACATAAGTGTTTATCAACAATGAATGGAAAGAATGAAAGAGATAGACCACGATAAGAATAAAGGGTAATACTTGGAAAAAATCGACCAAAGGGGTATAAGAGATAACAGATTTTTTAAATGTGGACAATAAAAAGGTCCACATTAAAAATTGATAGAAAGACGAATAGTTATGTTAATTCTACTCCGTGAACTGCATGGAGTGATTGTATGTAATCTTAAAATTGAGTACAACTACTACTTTAAATTTTGAACTGGGTATATTTCTCTTGAATTTAAGGCTAAGGTCAGATGGTCGCAAGTGAACGCGCGTTGCACACATCGCTGAAATACGCGCGTAAAAAGATTCATAATGCTCATATATAATTGCTTATGGTCGTGCGACTATATAAAAAATTGTATAATATATGAATGGTTGAATTAAAATAGGCACTAAGTACCAAAAAAAAACAAAAAAAACTAAGTATGCAGTTTCATTATATAGGACATATAGAACGAAACTGCATACTTAGTTTTTTTTTTTGGTACTTAGTGCCTATTTTAATTCAACCATTCATATGAGCATTATGAATATTTTTACGCGCGTATTCCAACGACTTGTGCAAAGCGCGTTCACGCACGACCATCTGAACTTAGCCTAAGTGTTTCTGAAATTATGATGAACAAAATTAATACGTATGGCACAACTTTGGCCAATTGTCAGTAGACACGAGTAAAAGATAATTTTATTTATTAAAACAATATTTTCAACACATTGATTGCTGAAAATTTTCTTTTATATCACGAAGATGCTAAAAAAGTTATGAATAGATAAGATGACGTTTAATTAATTATCATATACCCTTCTTAACCATGTGAGTACCGTTAGGCCATCCCAGGTTTACTTGTTTTTATTCACTAGGCGTTTTGAGTACCCAGTAAAAGTACAAATGAACAATGAGGGCGTTTTGAGTACCCAGTTAAAATACAAATGAACAATGATGGGCGTTTTGAGTACCCAGTAAAAGTACAAATGAACAATGATGGTCGTTTTGAGTACCCAGTAAAAATACAAATGAACAATGATGGGCGTGTTGAGTACCCAGTAAAAGTATAAATGAACAACGATGGACGTTTTGAGTACCCAGTAAAAATACAAATGAACAACGATGGGCGTTTTGAGTACCCAGTAAAAGTACAAATGAACAACGATGGGCGTTTTAAGTACCCAGTAAAAGTACAAATTAACAATGATGGGCGTTTGAGTACCCAGTAAAAATACAAATGAACAACGATGGGCGTTTTGAGTACCCAGTTAAAATACAAATAAACAACGATGGGCGTTTTGAATACCCAGTAAAAGTACAAATGAACAACGATGGGCGTTTTCAGCATTAAATATTATTTGATAAGTTTATATCAAAATCGATCGAATGAAAAAAAGAGTACTTATGATTTTTGAGATCAATGAGAGTAAAATATATTCATTTTATCCTAATAATTAATAAATCTTAATAATAAATAAATCAAACAATAACAATATGATTTGAAAGGAATTAGTAAACGATCACGTGTATAAATATGAAAATTTGAGATCATCAATGCAATTACTGCCTATAAAAATTGAGAATCAAAAATAAACATCTTAATTGTTTTTTAAGAAACGTAAAATATTTGTTAATAAATAATGGTCATTAATTTATTTATTTTATGTAAATGATTTTAGAAAAAGTGAGAGCTTGAATCATAATCTCTTATAAAAACATATTTTTGTATTATGTTATTAGAATTTACATACACCAGATATTAAACGTCACATAAATAAACTTTATTGTACTCTCCACATCACCTGCTGAACAGGGACATTATTTTTTATGGTTAACTATAGATGAACAAAAGACTCCATACTTTTAACATGAAAATTACATAACTTTATGTTTTTAAAACGGACATCAGATCAAATGGTCATCCGCGTATGCGATGACCTGATTATAAAATATATGATACTGAATTCCTCAATGTGTGCACACTATGGAATGAGGCAGCGCAGGACCAGGAGACATGAAGACTTCTCGAACTTCTTCGAAAGTCGGTACCTTATCTCATAAAAAATAGTTAAATAATAATTACCTTTATGGCCTTTTTGATATAACGCCTGTGTTACAATCCAAAAGTTGCGTATTCGATTCCCGCTGAAACCTAAATTTATCATAAGGTTGATTTTCATTTAACGCATGTTGAACACCTTACAGATTGTTTGGAAGAGATTTCTATATAGCAATAAATCCGTCAGGATGTTCTGTGTATAACAATAATATTGGAGAGTGTAATGTAACAATAATAATACGTTATTAACAACCTTCTTTTACAACTTTTATTATTTAAAAAAAAAACGGAATTTCTTGTTCAACATCCTTTTATTTTGAATTAAGGAAATTAGGAAATGGAAAAAATATTCCTGTGGTCTATTGTCTATTTCTGACAAGTTCTAAATTGATATGGGTCTTAAATTTTGCATTTTTTTTCTTAAACTTATGAATACAAATTAAAAGGGTAGGTATATTGAACAAAAATATTCAAAACATTTACATTGTGATGAGCATACAGTAGAGCATCGATTATCCGAAACAATTCGGGACTGGGTGTGTTCAGATAACTGATTTTTCGGATAACCGATCGTCACAAGTGAAGGCTCTGTCACAAGTGAAGGCTCACACGTCACTAACGACGCGAGGTTGCTCACGTAGGCCGGTTGGCAGGGAAGGGGAAAGCGCTGCATCGCCACAGCAATTTGAAATTCTATACATACTATAAAAAAAGATCAGTTTTCATAAAATTCTATTTCTATACTAGCGGCCACAAATTTGAACTTTTGGTTAACCGATGTTTTGGTTGACCGGTATTCGGAAAATCAATGCTGTATAGTATATACAATATGAT
Source organism: Odontocerum albicorne (assembly GCA_949825065.1). Classification (NCBI taxonomy): domain Eukaryota; kingdom Metazoa; phylum Arthropoda; class Insecta; order Trichoptera; family Odontoceridae; genus Odontocerum; species Odontocerum albicorne. Next base: position 22,818 of record CATKWJ010000925.1, read on the forward strand.
AGCATTTATTCATTTTATGAATAGATATACGAAGTCGAACTTTTCAAACTGTTAAATATCATATTGTTTTGACTTTTTTTTTACAAAATTGAGTACCAGTGGAAATCGAGCACTTAATTTCTGAATCGGTCTCACCAACTAGGCCACGAAAGTCACCAAGACCTTAAATAGACCTAAAATCTCAAAATAAAAATTACGTATGTGGAACAAATTGCACGGTCAAGTTGGTACAACTCTTAAGTTCCAGCTCCTGGGTTTTGAGTTGTTTTTCCAATATAACCAAAAAAAATTTAACCAAGACTGGTTATTCACATAATACTACGTGAGGATGTGAAATACAATACAATACTTTTGATTTTTTTAAATTCAGGACTTGATGAGTGTGACCAAAATATCGGCAATGTATTCAAAACCAGTTCAAAGTCCCCAACATGTAAAAACGGATTAAATTTGTTGCGGTTTTTTAATTTTTCTCATTTTTTTGCTGACTAATAATTTTGCAGTTAGCATTAATTCGCATTAACCTCGCACGATCCCCCGAAGTGAATTCAAATTTCCCGCACCACTGCACCACGGACCCGCTTTAATTCCAAATTTACATACGGACATTAAATTTCAATATGCAGCACTGCCCTTGCAGCGGTTGGTTTTGTTGCGGTTTAATCCCATCTTTCACACATATCTTGTGGTCACCCTAAATTTACTGAAAATAGGGATGCTTTATTTCAAAGGAAATATATTAATTTCAAACCTTAAAATAATATTAAAAAATCGACTGCAATACTAGATACAATAATCGCATTTCAGAATTGAAGAGTATAAATTACAACGTTGCTTATTAACTTTTTCCAGTTTTCACGAGGTGTGATAATATACGATAAAACCCAGATTTTTTTCAATAATCCTATACGTTTCAAAACCTTGGACGATAAAAACCCGAGAATGATCAAGGATCGACTTTTTCGAGATGTGATGGATACAATTGCTGGGTGTTTCATAGATGAGGAAAAATTCCCCTATTTTGGATGAATTAAAACAATTATGTAAGGTCTCGCAACAAGACAACACAGAAGATGATATACAACTACCTGAATATACAACTAGGCTGAATATACAACTAACCTGAATATACAACTACCCCAGAACTCAAAGAAGCTCAATCCCAAGTTTACATAATAAAGGCTGTCCCAAAAAAGTGTATACGAGGGTCATCCAGAAACTAAGGTTACAAGGGTTCCTGAAGCCAGGGTAAATTTTTGTTTCGAAGTTGGTGCACCTGGCGTATAGGGGGGATCCTAACGGTCAGTTTGTTTGATCCCGCGTGTTTGTCGACCATTTGGTTCAGTCACAGTAAATTCTTCCGATGGAGAGGTCGTCGCGCGCTCCCGCCAACTCGTCCGTGCGAGACCCGCGCAGTCTTATCAGTATCAGTTTTTTGACTTTGCAGAACAATACCGCCGCGAATATCCATCGGAAGCTCGTGGAAGTTTATGGTAGTGATGTGATGAGTCAACAACATATCACGAAGTGGGTTAGGTTGTTCAGAGAAGGCCGTACTGATACTCACGACGAGGCAAGACAGTGATTTCTGACGAATTTGTGCAAAAAATTGAAGAACAAGTTCGAAATGACCGCCGTGTGACGCTTGACAACCTTCACGAAGAACTTCCTGACATTTCTCAAAATCTCCTTGGTAATATTGTGTAGGAAAAAACTTGGTTACAAGAAGTTGTGTGCGAGATGGGTGCCCAGAATGCTCACACCGGAGCACCGTCAAAATCGCGTGACCGCCACGCGTGAATTTTTGGCTCGTTTTGCACAGGAAGGAGAAGCTTTCTGAACTCTATCGTGACAGGGTATGAGACGTGGGTGTTTCACTACACCCCAACAATTTTCCAACGATCAGGAGGTCGAGAAAGCTGTGAAGAAAGGGCTGAAAGAGCTGGCGGCGGAGGTCTATGACACTGGCATACAAAAGCTGGTGCCCCGACTACAGAAATGTCTCGATCTCGACTGCAATTACGTTGAAAAATAATTTATTATATTTGTGAAGTATCCTGTGAATTTCAATTAAATACAAGCATTTTTCGATCCTACATAAGAATCCACCAGGAATCGAATTAGTTTTATCAATCGCTTGCTTAGTGTGAATTTTAACGTTAGATCACGGTCCTCAACAATGAATCAATAGATTTATATATTGAGAGAAGAAAATGTTAAAAAAATAGAACAATCGTTGTAGTTATTTAAGAAGTTGTATGGGTGTAGACGAGCAACAGCTGTATTTTCTTATTGTGATTATATGACATAAAATAAAGAAGGAAAATAATGTATTTATTAAGATGAGATAGACGACTTGACTTTTGAAAACAGAAATATAAAATTTTGTAATTTATTTTGTAATTTATATATAAAATAAATTACAATGCCTTTAAACCTCCACAACGTTAATGCCTTAACTATAGACAGAAATATAAAAACCAAATCAAGAAAGTAGTTGATAATGAGTGACAATTCTTTAATATACCAACATTTATAATGATACCACTAAATAATTAGATTTACATATCACTCTCGTTGACTCTATACTCTTGCAGTAAAGGTAAATAAATTATTTAGGTTGTTAATAGCTTAAAGAATGTTTTCTGTCAGAAAAAAAGAAAGTTTTTGATTATTTCTGTTTCTGCAAAACATTATACAGAAAAACTACAAAGCTAGAAGGAAGAGACGATCGCGTCAATCACAAGGAGCAAGTGAGCATTTGTCGTAAAACTGTTAACACTCAAAATATTTTATACGGCATTGGTTGTTTACAACAAACAACGATATTGTTCAACCATACTGTTATGAAAACCAAATTTATTAACGGGTTTTACGCACCAACTGTTTAATCGGTTTGGTAAAAATATAAAATAAATATTTGTCAAACGTTTTATTCAATTCTTATCAAACAAAAACATTCAACACATAAAAATACATTCCCTCATCTGCTTCGCCTATTGTCACTACATACTTCAATAATAACACAATGCTCTTCCAAACGCACAATTTGACAACAGTGGTACAACCCTAATTTGATCGAATCGTAACATTTGCTATGACGTCAAAATTGCACCTATATACTTGTACGGACTACTGCTGAAGTACGCAACCTTTTCTCAACGAGCCAACTTTTTAATATTATTTAAATACATACAGGATTTTTGAAGCTTCCAAAGTAAAAACAGCGAAAAGAGAAATATATTGAAGTTTGAAAAGTCGTAATAAATTCGTCGTAAATTAATATATGAATCATATATTAAATTCTCAAGCTGTACTTATTTACCACATATAGACCAACTGCTTGACTTCGTTGATAAGGCACCTATTTTATAATCCGAATGTTACGAATTCAATACCCGTTAAAACTAAGTATTTTTAATACATTCCAATCTGGATTTCACTTAAGCATATTAAACATATTTCTGGCAAGTTGAAAATGATCGATATAGAGCAACAATTCTGTCAA
>CATKWJ010000926.1:0-33469 GCA_949825065.1 Odontocerum albicorne
TGACCGCGTGTTTGACGTGGATAACGTGACAAAAATCCACGATCTCGTATTGGCAGACCGCCGATTGAAGGTGCGCGAGATAGCTGAGACAGTAGGCATCTCAAAAGACCGCGTGGGTCATATCCTGCATGAAGCATTGGGCATGAGAACGCTGTCGGCGCGATGGGTGCCGCGTTTGCTCACTCCGGACAACGAGCGCAACCGTGAGACCACTTCAGAGCAGAGTTTGAAAAAGGGGCAAGTAGAAAGAACGGATATCCCAACTTTTCTATCTAAGCACACAATTATCGCCTCCTTTACATTCATACATGTCGTCATGCACAGTCTCTTTTTATTCATACTTCTCACTTAAATTTATTTTAAAATCTAGTCCTTTAGATTCAGTCATGTTTTTCTCGGTCTATTTCAAACATGCGCACCTTTCACTTCTGACTTGTGTATTCACTTAGTCCTTACTTCGTCATTCATTCTCTCCATATGTCCAAACTATCTTTAAGCTCCTTTCTAAATCTAACTTAAAACATCCATTTTATGTCCATGCAATTATTTCTGATGTCGTCGTTCGATTTTCTTACATACATTGATACTTCACATTTTTGTTCTAGACACGCATCTCCAGAAATAAACCTTACTTTAAACCTTCTACTAAATCCAAATTTTTAATTTGCCTGTCAAATAATTATTGTTAACATGTCCCACCCAAAACAAAGTGCCTGTCTGCACCTTACTTAAAACGTCCATTTTAATTGTGCATTAATTTTTAATGCCTTCACTCCACCATCCTTCCATACATTAATACAACACAGCAATTATCTCTAAAGATATTATAAATTATTTTCACTCCCATATTTTAACCCATCACGGCCATCACCCATATCAACACACTATTATGTATGTGTTGATATCCATCCTAAAGTATGTCATTAGTGATACTATTTGTTTTTATAATATCTAAAATAAACTGAATCCATAAAAAAATTTAATGTCTTACTTTTAAATGAATATGAACAGAATGTTCGGGTGATTGAAATGAATATGAAAATTTATATGAAAAAGAATGTTCGGGTGATTGTCCATCTTTGTGGGGTTAGTGGGCATATGCTCACGTATGTGTTGATACATTTCATGGGGATGGATAGTCATTTGAATGATTTATGCGATTTCATAACTTGCTTCATTTACTATTGTCTGGTTGGTTGGAAGAGATTGCCGCCTGGCAACAAGCACACCATATTGTATTTGCAATACAGACTCTTGAATTATTAATGATTTTAGGAAACATTTATTTTTAATGAAACACTCTTCAAAGCAATAATATTTGAATAGACCTTAATTAATTCATTGAGAAATTAAGCGCGATGTTTCGCTTGGAGGCTTTCAGCAAAGGTCAAACATTATTGTACGAGTATTCTCACCGTTTATCAGTGTCGTTTAGATGATTAATATTTAGTAATATTGATCAACAATCGCGAAGAACACTCCTGTTTCCCATTTTGGTAAGTAGATTGCAATTAAACCACAAATTGACCAATAAAGTTACACATCAAATCCCAAATAAGACACATTACTAATGAAAAATCATAGAGTTAAATATTTTGTATTTATTCATTAATTTATTTAACATGAAAACGAAACATAGAATAATAACAGAGTAGGAGTTTAAAGACATTTATTTCAATAAACATAAAAATGACATATTTCCCTTCTCTCATCATGCTTCATTGCTATGCTGTGATACCGTAAACCTGCTGGCTGACTAACAGGGAATTCCTGTTTTAAGTCAACCAGCTTATCTTTTACATGTGTCAGTGAACTACTCTCATCACTGAAAATATCATAAAAATGAACTATGTAGATATAGGCGAGATTTACACTTACATATTTCAAGGAACAAAACTTCAAAATACTCGTACAACAATAACAAGATACCACTTACAAAAGCCACACTCAAATTGGTATATGATGTACAATTACAATACGAATTCTGCATTTTAACGAAACAAACCACGAACAAAAATAAAGTAAGATCCCCACCATTATTTATTTCTCAATGTGCAACAACATTCTCGCAGATTCAGCGATGCCCTAAGAAAGGAGCAATTCCTTCAGTGTACCTATTCGTTTTAAAAGAGTAAATGACTTCCACTGATCTAGCAATGAGTTATATATCCTAGGTGCTAAAAAATATAATACCTTTGACCAAAAGAGGTGTCTATCCTATTAACAATACGTATATTCCCTTCAGTGTTGTTCGTGGTATGATAAATGTGGTCAATCATATACATTTGTCTTATGCTCAGAACGCCTAAGTCTTTGAAAAGTTGCTCACTTAAATCTTTTAAGGGTTTTTTAATACACCCTGAATTATTAGTTTCAGTACCCTCTTCATTCTATCGATTATAGTTTTGAACGCTTCTCTCCACCCAATCCACCCATAACACAATTTTACATTGCAAATATTATTTGTAGACAATTAATAAATAACCGTTTAGACCACGAATTGCGAAGAAATAAACGAATTTTAGAAACTTATCTATCATTATGCCTAAGTATATTATACATGTGTATGATTTCAGTTTTTACATTCATGTTGAGAGTCAGAACAGCCAAACCCAAAATAATATATTGTTTTGATATTATACATAAGGAAAATCAATAAAATCTATTTGATACAGTTATCAATATTTAACAAGCCCCTGCCTTCCAGCGAATTTACCAAATATGCCGTCAGCGAGGGCACGAAAACCGTCACCAAGGACACCAACAGCAAGTGACCAAGAATAATAGGCCGTCTTCGGACCGACTAGATGTTAACACGGGCCTCGCACACTCACCCGGGTCCGACAACAACGACGAAACAGTTGGGCATTTAGTTGAAAGCACACACAAATACTTCTTCCATCCACGATTCGATCACTATCATTATTATCTAGATATTTCCCGTCTGCATCTGTACGCGGGTCCATTCAGTTTTGTTTTTTAATCAATCAAAATATTGTATTCCAAGTGGTACGTAATCATTCTTCGCTCCAACACGATGATAGGGTGCGGTAAAAAACATCAGATATCCTCGCGGCCGAGCTTGCCCTCTATGGGTGAGGGATGAGGGATCTTGACTGGGGGATGTTATGAGATGAGTCCAGATCTTTTGATAGCTTATTTTTTAAATGTATTTTCTTATCAATCTTGAGATATATACGAGGGTTGCTAATTAAGTTTTGAGACAGACAAGTAAAAACAAATATTTATCATCGAAAATGGCTTTATTGTTTTTCAAAATACTCTCCATGAAGATCATTACACTTTTGCATGCGTTTGAATCAATTTTCGAAGCACTTTTTCCACTCCGAATGAGGTAACTTCAAAATATGCGTTTTGAACGCATAAACCGCTTCTTCAGGCGTCGAATAACGTTGACCTCGCAATTTATTTTTGATGTTCGGGAATAAAAATAAGTCTTTGGGTGCCAAATCAGGGCTGTGCGGCGGCGAATGATCCATCAATTCGATGTTTTGAGTGCTCAAAAAGTCACTTGTTTGAGCCGGTGTGTGAGAGCTCGCATTGTCGTGGTGTAGAATGATCCGTCTTCGGCGGTTGGTTTTCCTCGTTTCTCCGAACACTTCTGGCAAACAAATGGTGGCGTACCATTCAAAATTGACCGTACGACGTTCCACTAAAGGCACTGTTGCGACATGACCATTTATACCGAAGAAACAAGCCACCATTTGCTTCGAAGTGTTTCGTGCGCGCACAACTTTTGTTGGATTTGGCTCGTCTTGAAGGACCCATACAGTCGACTGCTGTTTAGTTTCTGGCTCATATGCATAGATCCATGATTCGTCGCCTGTCCCGACCTTATAGACGTCTTTGAAGTACCGCGATGGAATTTTTTCAACATTTCTTTGGACCAATCGACACGAGCCTTTTTTGAGCGATTGTCAAATTGTGCGGTATCCAACGCGAACAAATCTTTTTGACGGCCAAATGTTCATGCAATATTAAATGTATGCAAGTGGAACTAATGCCCAAACATGCCTAAGTCTTACGATAAGTCAATGACGATCTCGCAATATCAGTTCACGCACAGCATCGATGTTTTCTGGCACAACAACCGATTTTGGACGACCTTCACGAAATTCGTCGTGGAGCAAACTACGACCACGATTGAATTCGGAAAACCAGCGAATCACAGTGGCCCGGGATGGTGCTTCATCACTAAAAGTCGAAGCGAGTTGATCGGCACACTGTTGTTGAGTTAGTCCACGTCGAAAATCATAAAAAAAATCATCGTACGAAAATGTTCACGATTTAATTCCATTTTTGGCTCAGATAAATTTTTCATGTCACTGTAAACAACACAAATAGCACTCGTATGGCAAAACTTTCTGAGCATGTATACCATTAAAAACGTCAAACTTTACGATGCTGATTTGACGTATCTACACTGGTGTTGCCATATCTCAAAACTTACGTAGCAACCCTCGTACTCGTATGTAATTTCAGGATATATAGTACATGTATGAACACGTATAAAAACGTAGGAAAAAGTGTATTTTGACCTATGGGGACTGCTTAGAAGTGAACAATATTAATATTATATTAATGATTACGTTGTTTTTTTTATCTAGCCTCGTATAAGTTGTACTCTTTTATCATTCTTCTTTCAAGTTTCCAAATTATGATTAAAAAAACTTGGCTGACTGTTTGTGATTGTTATGAAAACTATTACACAATACTTATTTATAATCGTTAAGAAAAATAACAGTATACTCCTACATAAGTAATAAATCATTTCATTATCCACTGGTTCGAGTATAAATGGATTTGAGCAATAAACCCAAATTATTAATACTTATTAGAATTGGATTTGAGCGATTCGATTTAATCTTGATTATGAGTCAATTTATTTGAAAACAATTAAATTGAGGTTTTGAAAAGAATAAAAACAGTATTTTTTTCGAATTGCAATTTTCATACATAAATACATATCACGCCGTGTCCCTTGCGGGGTAAATAGAGAGAACATATCTAGAAACTCTTTTATCCAAGCACGCAACTTTCGCCTCATCCCCATTCATACATCTCGTCATTCACAATATTCTATTATTTACACTTGCACTTTAACTTCTTTCAAAATTTGGTCAAATCACGTTTCCTCGGTCTACCTCTTTCACGTACGTCTTGCATTTCTGACTTGTATACTCACTCGGTCATTCATTCTAACCACATATCCAAACCAATTTAAAGCTTGTGCATTCATTTTTGATGTCTTCATTCCGCCTTCTTTCAAACAATGACACTCCACAATATTTCCTTAATGCACCACCTCCACAGAAATCAATCATACCCTTAACATTCTTCAGTCAAGTCCAAGGTTCAGTTCCATACATCACCATCAGTGGGCACCAACACATATGTATTGTGAATATTGTGAGGTTGTTGTATATACCATTAAGTGTTCCGTTCACCTTGTTATCTGTCACTACTCTTCTTTCAATGCCCCTTTCAACTCGTCCATCACACGTTAACATACTGTCCAGATAACAAAACTTATCAACCGGCTCCAGTTACGGAAATTTTGATAAGCAACATTTATACCATTAATGAAGATTTTTAAAGGCGAAAAACGTCTTAAATTGACAAGAACCAAATAGCGTCACACCGAATAATAATAAACCGAACAGTAGGGCCTTCGTAACCAAGTTAGTAGGACATCTGTTTTCCAGCCCGGAATTTGCAAGTAAGATTTTTTTGGAACCCAAATTATTTAAAAAGGGTTTTTACTTAAGGCCTCATCATATATCTGGTTGGTTGGAAGAAATTGTCACATGGCAATATATTCAACAGGTTAGACTCTACGATGGCAGTATAATTAAATATAGTATTGACAAAACTTTGACGCTTCAAATACCATAGCAACTCTGGCATTTTATACTTTCGAATTCTTTAAAAAAGTTCACATTTATTTCTAAATTATAAAATGCGTTACAAAAATACCGCTAGGATACAGCTGAATTTCAGCAAGGCGTGACAGTTTAAGTCGAGTTTCAATAAAACTTTTCGAAAAATTTTTGTACATAGAAATTAATGACATTTTGGATAGCACAAAAAAGTTTTATCACTGAAACACAGAGTTTCAGGAAAGTTTCTTTAGAACTGTTGAATCTTAAAACATCTCCGAAAGCTATCTAAGTTGGCGTAATTGTGGTTTTCGGCTATTAAAGAAACGAAAAGGGTTTAAAACAATGTATTCAGTCAACGGAAGACTAGTTTCACAAAAGAGATTAACTTGAAATCAATTGGAATCGAAAAATAAATACCACTCTTCCATGAGTCGAAATGAAAGGGGAAAATAACTTACCCCTTTCCTAAGGTTTTATTGATCATTGAACCTTGCTATAGACTGGCGTCAGAGAGTACCCACGCGGAAAATGTTCCATTCTATTACTTGCACATCACTTAACAATTTTAGTTTTGAATAAAAAAAAGGTTACTTAGGAAATTACTCTTCTAGGAAAAGGACTAACATTTCGAAATTTATAAAAATCTAAATAAATAAAAATGTAAATGTTCGTATATTAAAAATCTCTAATCTCCGAAAGTTCTTCACCGATCGCTTTGAAATTTTGACAAAAGGTTGCATTCGTATACGAGAATGTTTATATATTTATTTATATACAGGTGTATATAAAAAACTTTATAAATAAGAAAAAATAACGTTTGCGCCTCCTGCAGTGACAAACTAAACTTGACAGTTATGTCACATTGCATTTTCGACGTTTCGGAATTAATATTAAATATTAAATAATTAAATATTAAATGTTTAATAACAAATATTAAATATTTAAATTAAATTTTCAAAGACGTTTATTGAAAAGTAGCGACATCAGCGCCAAACGTAAAAATATACAAACATTTTGTCTGCCCTTTTGTATTTTGACAGCGTCCTTTGTGTGCCGATATGTGCGTATAAAAGAAAACGATATATATTTGTATTAAATTTTAATAAAAAATAGCTGTGTTGTGATAAAATTGACTTCAGTGATTGTGGTAAGTTGTTGAGATTCTATTTAGGTTAAAAAATAATTTAACTTGGATGTATTTCGGCATTATTTGGTGGTGAATTTGGAAGAGTTACCCTTTAATTTAGTATATATGACAATAGAGCAGTCTAACGCTGAATACGAATCTTTTCCAACTGATCAAGAATCGGTAATTGATGAATTGGATCCGAATGACAACCAAGAAATGGAAGTTGATGAAGATGGTGAGTTATTAGAGGATTTAATAGAAAATATTGAAGACGATTCTGATTCGTCAGATCCCAAAAGCAATATTCCTCTAAGCCATCTTCGTAGAAGAAATAATATTCAAGAAGCAAAGACAACACCTACATGGAACGCTAATTTCATGGGTCGTGATATTGGCGTTATTGACTTTACAGATTCTGCTGGAGTAGTAGATATTATTAACCAGGTCTTCAACCTGGTTAATAATATCTACTACTCCAGCAGAATCTATACAATTTTCAGTTTATTGATAACAAATGAAATGATAGAAGATATGGTTTTTCAAACAAACTTTTACGCTGCTCAGATGCAACTAAAAACCAATAAAAGATTCAAGCCAACGGACGTAACTGAAATGGATACTTTTTTGGGAATAAATTATCTAATGGGTATAAAACCCTTGCCCAGCTACAGAGATTATTTGAGTTCAAGTCCTGATCTTCAAGATAGTTATATTAGTCAATTTATGCCTGTCAATAGATTTAGTTAGCTCCTAAATCACGTACATCTGAATGACAATTCGCTTCAACCTGAAAGAAATTCACCAGACTTTGAGAAGTTATATAAAGTGCGACCATTCCTAAATGAATTATCAAAAAAAATCTAAAATGTTTAAAACCAGATCAGTTTTTAGCTAACGATGAATCAATGATTAGATTCAAAGGCTGATAGTGGCTGAAAGAGGTCAGTTGGAATATCAAAAGTATATTTTTTATATAGAATTTAATTTTATCTCTATGTTTATATTTCAAAATCTATCATTTGTTTATATTTCAAAATCTATCATATCATATCAGAGATTTTTTTAATTAGTTCCAATTATCTATTTGTCTTCCCTAAACATTTAATTAGTTACAATTATCTCTCTGTCTTCCCTTAACTAGATGAAATGAATGAAGAAATACTAATAAAACAAAATATACAGCGCAAATGTGAGTGAAAACCATGAGAGAGAAAGAACAAGGAAAGTTTGATTGGATCAAATGTATGATATTTTTAAAGAAGGATATGTAAAAAAAGTCAGGGGAATCATATGACCGGTATGAGAATATTTATGTATGTATATAGAAGAGGCGATAGATGTTTGTCGCTATAGGAAAGTCGGGCATTCTCTCTTGTCTACCTATCTCGATAGGCATGTTGTTTATACAGACTTGACTGTTGTTCACATTAGCTATATTTATGGGTTCTTTATTTTGAATACCTTAAATCTTTTAACTCACGTACTCGTAATTTGTTTTATCAAACACTGTTTATTCCACTTTGTGTAACGATATAACCCTATCGGTTTCAAGGTTTTCACCTCATCATCAGGGGAGCACAAACAAGACTAGAAAATAAAATATTACCTCACGTATTTGGTGTAAAGAATATTTTCCTGCTTTTTTAACGTTTTTTTTTAAATTCTGATTATAAAATAATAATTGAAGAGTAAAATTGTCAATAGGTAATCTTACTTGCTTAATATCGTCGTGGTAACTGTAATATGTTGTATGTCAAAAAAAATCACGTCGATGAGCAAATGGTTGTATGTCAACATAACCTACAATAAAAACCTAACGGTAGTATTAATCCGAAGTACAATCAATCATGATATTATTTAATTTATAAAAGCAGCCGAGAAGATGGGGCCAAATGGGAATGTTTTTGTCTCTTCTGTAAAGTTTGATATATTTGACATGTGACCTATTGTAGTTACCACGTCGATATGATAGACTTGTCTGGTCTATCGCAGGTCAACAACAACTAAAACAAGGTCAGAGAATTCGGAGGGGTTATATATGGTGTATGGATGTAGACGAGGCGAAATATGTGTCTTGATTGGATTGGAAGTCAGGCGCTTTCTGCCTACCCGATAGGGAGATGGCGTGATAGTATGTATGGGATTTTGTTCTAAAAATCATTTTGTCTTATAAAAACTGTACTAAATTTCAAAAGAAACAATGTGTAGTATATATGATATATAAGAACAAGAAGTGATATGATGACTACTTAAAAAACTGTACTAAATTTCAAAAGAAACAATGTGTAGTATATATGATATATAAGAACAAGAAGTGATATGATGACTACTTAAAAAACTGTACTAAATTTCAAAAGAAACAATGTGTAGTACGAGTATATTATATATGATATATAATATAAGAACAAGAAGTGATATGATGACTACTTAAAAAATAAACAACGCTTAATTTTTTTCATAAAAGCCATAACAACTCTTAATTTCAAGTTAGTAATATAATATAACGTATTTGATTCCTGATTTTTCTTTCTAGATTATATCTCACTTTTTTTACCATGTACTCGTATATTTTTTATGAATTTTGTAAAGGTGAATGATACATTGAAACACTTTGTTTTTGCGACCATTAAACTTCCTTTATTTACTTTAAACTGGTTGGTTAAAAGAGATTGCCCCCTGGAAATAAGCTCTACATATTGTTTAACAATGGAGTCTTAAATAAATAAATAGAGATGTATCGGACGTATGTGTCACCTAGATTGATGATTTTATTTGTGCAATTGCTGTGTAAGAATTGTAAAGTTATCACTGTATATTTGTACCCATTGTTATAAAATGTTCATTATGCGTGGCTTTCGCAATGATCACTATAGATGATCGGGCAGCCCATACACGCAGAGATCGCGCGGTATACATGGCATTTAGCAAACCGTGACGGCATACACGGGCGAATGATCAAAATATATTCTCACCTACTAGAAATTCTACTGTGTTTTTATTTCGACAAACCAAAGAGGAATCTCTTCCCTCTGCTCTTCTTCACCGAAAACGCAAGAAGCAAACCGTAATCTCAGAGTATTGAGCGGCAGCCATCCACCTATTCTACAGTCTTTGTACCGGTGCTGTACAAGTTTTTTACCTCAAATATTTTTTAGATAGATTTTTAATTCGACTAGCAGCCGTACGATATTAATAACATAAGTGGGTTAAAATATTATGTAACTCAAAGCTTGTTAGTCATGTATGCACACTATGCCTTTATCATCCCATCCCCCGTGTGAACAATACAATCATAATAAATTATGTTCGATCTATCGAGCGTCCAATTCCACTACAATATCCCGACCACACCGCCAGGGGGTATAGAGCGACATGTGTTAAGGGGCCAATATCAATATCAAATGAAAATCGATTATGTAGAGACGTACAATATTTAGATACATGCATACTCGTACAATCACGCCGTGTCATTTGCGGCGTTGACTGAGGGAATAGACTAGCAATATTTTATATTCAAGCACACAACTTTCGCCTCCTGAGTATAATTAATAATGATAGAATGACTAAACGAATATACAAGTTAGAAGTGCCAAGTGTGCGTGGAAGAGGTAGACCGAGGAGAACGTGACTAGACTAAATAGATCAGTAATTTATTTTATCAAACACTGTTTATTCCACTTTATGTAACGATATAACCCTACCGGTTTCAAGATTTTCATCTCATCATCAGGGGAGCATAATCAAGTCTTATTTGTGCTCCCTTGATGATGACGTGAAAACTTTGAAACCGGTAGGGTTACACCGTTACATGAATAGGAATAAACAGTGTTTGATAAAACAAATTACAATGTTTTCAAACCTCCACAATGTTAATACCTTAACTAAAAATAATATATAAAATGAAACAAGTTTGTAAAGAAAGTTAAGTGAAAATATGAATAATAGAAGATTGTGCATGACGAGATTTATGAATGTGGATGAGGTGAAAGTTGTATGCTTGGATAGGAAAGTTTGGAGAGCTGTTCTCTCTGCCTACCCTGCAGGGGACATGGCGTGATGATATGTATATAACATATGTATGTGTAACTTTGGCCTCCCCCTAATTCATACACTTCCTCATGCACAATCTTCTATTATTCAATTTTTAATTGATTTTTTCCAAATGTCGTACACTTTACATAGCCACGTTTTCTTTGGTATATACCTTCCACGCACACCTAACGCTTTTGATTCCTATACTCGCTTAGTCTTTCGACTTCCATTCTCACAACATGTCCAAATCGTCTTGACGCTCCTTTATTCATCTTACTAAAAACATCAATTTTATCAATGCATTCATTTCTGATGTCTTCATTTCACTTTCTTTCATTTATCTTATGCAAAACGAACTCCGTAGCTTAGTTGATAAGATCTTTTGACCCGGGGGTTGCGGGTACGATTCTAGTTTGAACTTAGATTTTCAATAAGGAATCGAGTTTGGTTTTCACTGAAGGCCTATTTAACATCATTTTGGTCGGTTGAAAAAGATTGCCACATGACAATAAACCTGTAAGGTTATACTGTATACAACAAAAGTGTAATAAAATACAATACAATATTATCTATAAATACCTTTTGAGCGATGATATAACAAGCCTAGAGATTTAGAGAGTATAATTGTCAGTAATGCTGTAGATAGAAGATGCCTGTCCACTATAGGCTATGTGTGTGTAAGATGTTGCACTTCAGAAGACAAACAGTCTTAAAAATTCAAACATTAAGTTCCGAATGGCGATCGGGAAATATAATCTAATGGAGTCTCTCGTTAGGCATAGTTTTATTCAGCGTTATTTTTATGTAGTTTAATAGCGATATAAGAATTTATAAGACATAGTTCATAAGCTACAGAAAAACGAAATTGAGATGTGAAACATTGTATACACTTTTGTTATATACAGTACAACCTGACGGGCATATTGCCACGTGGCAATCTCTTCCAAACCACCATAAAGATATTACAAAACCAGACTATTATTTTTCGAAACGAAAAAAAAACTGGGTTCCAGCAGAAACCAAACATACAACCTCTGGGATGAGAGACAAGCATCTTATCAATTAGATCGCCAACATCAAATATTTAAAGAGTAAAACTAATTCAGAAGTGAATTCGCTAGGAATCGAACCTGGGGCGCCCGCTTGCCACGGTCACAGACATTAGAAAAAAAATCAGTATAGTCGGTACAATACACATTGGTTGGAGAATTTTGAGAATCAATGTCTTGATGATAGATGCAAAGCCTTTAAAATAAATGTTTAAATGAAAAGATGATATTAACTACAAATAAAAACAAATAAAAAAATAGGAAAAAATCACAAAAAGCTACAAATGAATGATTTGATTCATTTTCGAGTTCGTACCGATTATTTTGACACGAAGCAAATGAAACTATTACTTTCAATTTAACCACAGAAAATCATTAAGGGCAACCTCTGTTTACATACATAGTTAAAATAATTTGATTCAAATTAAACAGAAAATGGGTTTTCAAAATCACAATCAAAAGCGGGTTGAATAAAATATATAAAATAAATAAAAGTGTCACAGACGAGCTTATCGACGTCCAAAAAATATTTGAGACATTAAATTTAGCTTTAAAATAATAAGCTTTTCATATGATAAATCACGTTTAATTGCCGCGCAATCAAAAACAGATCTAAAAAAGTATTTACGAAATTAAATACCATTGATATTAAAAAAAATTATATAAACCATTTGTATCGTCGTTTTTAATAAATGTAATTATATACTTATTAATTAACGTAATAACAAATATTAGTTCTTCTTCTTCTCCCTGGCTCCATCCCAACTCACTGTCTGCGAAGACTGTTGGGGTCAGCTCTCCTCGTCCTCAGGTTGTATGCTCTTCTGTCCCGGACTATGTCCCCCAGGCCGTGCCTCTGTATCAGGTTATCTTTTTGCACCACCCATGAATTTTTTGGTCTTCCTCTGGTTGTTATTCGAGGAAGATCCATGGAGATTGCCTGGTTCACAATGTGATCGGGTGATCTGCGTCCAACGTGCCCATTCCATCTCAATCGCCTCTCCTCCATCTTGCTGTTGATGTATGTAACACCTAGGCTTCCACGAATGCGTGAGCTTGTTATTTTGTCTCTTAGGGACACACCAGCTGACCATCTTAGCATGCGCATTTCAGCAGTTTCTAGTTGCCTAGAGTAAGAGTTATACATCGTCCAGCATTCGGAGCCATAGAAGAGTGCGGGTCTGACAATCGTTTGGTATACTTTTCCTTTTAACTTTACTGGCATTTTCGGATCACATAGGACTCCCGTCATTGATCTAAACTTCATCCATCCCACACTAATTATATGTGTTACATCTGCTGCATATCCTCCATCGCTATGGATGAGTGACCCAAGATACTTAAAGGAGTCACAATTTAGTAATGTTTCTCCATCCATTTGCATTACGGGAGTGACAGAATTTGTGTTCTCGAATGGTAGGTACAGATACTCTGGTTTCTTTCTGCTCAGTCTCAATCCATTGCCCTTCAAGATGCTTCACCACCTTTATAGACTATTTTGCAGGTCTTCATGTTTTTCACTTATTAATACGATATCGTCTGCAAATAGTATTTTCTGGATAGTTAAATAGTCCATGACTAAGATGAACAGTAGCGGACTGAGTACCGATCCTTGATGTACCCCCACCTTTACAGGAAATTCTGGTGAAGTTCCCGAAGTGCACTTCACTTGCGTTTTCACGTTATCATACATGTCTTGGATGGCAAGTACATACTTTTCTGGTGCACTATGTGCTCTAAGTGTTGCCCAAGGGACGCTGTCAAATGCCTTTTCAAGATCGATGAAGACCATATGAAGGTCTTTCTTGGCATCACGATGTTTTTCGACAAGGAGTCTAACGGTTTGAATGGCGTCTACTGTTGATTTTCCCGATACGAAGCCACACTGGTTGTCATGTATTTCCACCAAATTCCTGATTCTCGAGTTTATAATTCGTTCATAGATTTTCATAGTGTGGGATATTAGCTTGATGCCTCTATAGTTGTCGCATTTCCTGGAGTCTCTTTTGTTTTTGTAGAAGGAAAGGAGAAAGCTTCTTCGGAATTCATCTGGCATTGGGGCTCCGGCCAATATTTTATTAGAGCTTACACAGCCAATTCTGTCCCCATTCACCGCATTCTTTCCAAAATTCAGTTGATATATTGTCTGGTCCTACTGCTTTTTCTGTTTTCATTTGACATATGAGCAACCCTACTTCTGCAGGAGTAATTTCTACAATTGCACCAAAGATTTGTTGTTCTGAAGGATATGAGGTTCTCGGAAATTCTTCATTCAGTAGTTCTGAGTAGTACTCTTTCCATCTTTCACATATTTTATTTTCTTCAGTGATTAACTTGCCTTCATTATCCTCTATGTATTTAGGGGCAATTTTATATATTTTAATTATTGTTATAAAAATTATCATTGTAATGAAAGTTAGCTTTTTATAACTTCGAATAAAGGAAAGTTTTTTATTAGTAAAATGATTTTGAGAGTGAATTATATCGAAGCATATTGATAACAAGCGCTATACCACCAGTATCAAGATATATGTCGTCGTTGCTAGGTCTTGTAGTTGAGGATTCCTTCGCCATTTTAACGTGAAATCTGTGCCGTGGAGTTTTAGTTTATTTTTCTCTTCGTTTAAGTGAGTGAACCGTTGCACACCAGCAAACTCACCGACCATACCGTTGTACTAGATCCGATGGCACATCGAATTGAGACGATCGGAGCACACCAGCATGGTATGATCAAAGTCATAGGTATCCTTATACTTTCAGATTCCAGGCGGAACAAATCCTACGCCATTCAAAGAGAATATCACAGCACAGGGATGGAACCGGTAACCTTCCGCACGGAAGTCCAGTGTATTGCCGCGCGGCCATGCGCCTCCAAGAGAAAGTTAAAAATTTATATAAAGCGAAAAATTTAATATTTGGGCCATATACTTTTCGACCAGCCAACGTCTGCATCGTTCGAGAATTGAAAATTACCGAAAGACTTTTGTCAAAATGCAGAATAAGAATCATCACATAAATTGGGCTTGTTGCTAGAAAGAATGATGAATGTTTGGAGAAGCCGTTGATAACGGGGACAGTTGGGGGGAAGCGAGAAAAAGGAAAGTGTCCAGTCAGATGGACGGATCAAATAAAATATTAAATAGGAACTTCTTTAAGCGCTACATTCAACATGGCCAAGGACCGAGAGGGATGGAGAGGTCGTGCAACGAGTTCCAGACATGACAGAGAACTACGACGGTCAACATTGACCACACGATGAAGAAGAGGCCGTCCTTCAATATGCAAGATGATGAAGATGTTCATAGACAAAGACGTTCGTTATGCATAAGAGCGAAAATTATTGGAAGACGCTTGAGAGGATGCAGTGATGGAATAGAGAAACAAATGTTTCAATCATATTGCAAGTCATTGTACTCGATAGAACTTTGAATAAATTACATGTTGAGAAATTTAAAAGAACTCTAAGTATAATTATGCACACATAATCATATTTGAACTGCTAGGATATTATAATACTTCAGAGATGTTCGCTTACGATCGTCTGCCAGGATTTGATGAACTTCTCAGGCAACGCGTATAAATAATACATGAGAGTATAATGCGAACTGACAACTCTTAAATAAGAATTAATCAGATTAAACATGTTTTAGTACCACTGAAGAATGCGAGTTGAAAATAAATTATTATTGCCATAAAAAGTGAAAAACCTTTACAGAATAGTTATTAATTTTAATTTCAAAAGTTTAAAAAAATATGTTTTTTTTATTATGCTTAACTCTTTATTGCGTATTTGTGTTTTTATTTGCTTTATATTGCGTTGCATATTTGCTTGAATAAATTATTATTATAACAAAGCAGCACATATAGCAGAATATGTTGAAAGTATGACTTGTAGAGCTATGTTTATAAATTAATAAATTATTATTATAACAAAGCAGCACATTAAGCAGCACATATAGCAAAATATGTTGAAAATATGACTTGTAGAGGAGAGCTGTGTTTATACATTAATAAATCTCAAGCCCTTAACTTAACTTACTCAATAAATACGGAAGACTGAAATTAAAATCAAACAAGAATGTCGATCACCCTGTAGAAACGGGTGCACTGAAAATAATACGTGGGATTACAGTGTATGACATAATACGAATGAATGTGAGACTGTGAAGATTAAGGTTGATGTACAAAATAAGACCAAGAATAGCACTTTTAGATGGTTTGGGCATGTAGAACGAATGACTGAAAAAGACAAAACAGACATACTATATAGTGCAAATGTAAGTGGAAGGCGTGGTAAACAAAGACCAAGGAAAATATGGTTGGATCAACTGAATGATATTGTAAAAGAAGGAAATATAAAAAGTCAGAGAAATCGTAAAAGTTGTATAAAAAAGTGTATGGATGTAGAAGAGGCGAAATATGTGTGTCGCGATAGGAAAGTCTGGCTCTGCTTCCTGTTTGTATGTACCCAAATGACAGAATACAAATTAAGTTGTTCGAAAAAAAAATGGGTATGAAGAACGAATGAAAGACAAAAATGAGATATATAATGCTAATGTGAGCGGAATGCGTGTGAGAGGAAGGCTAAGGAAAGTATTGTTGGATCAAATAAGTGATATTTTGAAAGAAGTAAACGTAGAAAGTCAGAGAAATAGAAGTTGTATAAGAAAGTGTATAGATGTAGAAGAGGCGAAATATGTGTATCGCGATAGGAAAGTCTGACTCTGCTTCTGTCTGCCTTTTCCGACAGGGAAACGGTATGATAATACAGATGTAGGCAATGAATAATAAATCTAGCCTCCAGAACACCACGTGCACCTGCAATACAACCTTTGATATTTCAGGTATGATAGGAGTATATCAAAATAGACTCAGTGGAATCAAAAGTTCAATGCGGCTAGCTGATGGAACTGCTGTCTTTAATAGTAGCTTGCTTCGGTTACCGGGGAATACTCTCTTTACAATCAAAAGTTCAATGCGGCTAGCTGATGGAACTGCTGTTTTTAATAGTAGCTTGCTTCGATTACCGGGGAATACTCTCTTTACAAACATAAAACAAATTAGACCTAGTAACGAGTATATTATATATTAACGAGTATACTGTATTAACACGTACATTGGATGTACGAGTATGTGTCACCATAGATTTAAGTATTTATATTAATTATACTACAAATAAATATGCTCTGTATTGTAATAAAACGTCCTTGTAATATACTATATGTGGTCCTCACATTATCGCATTATTATGGATCGGACGGCTTGGATAAAAATAAACAAGTACAAGCCGGCCGATTAACAGGTGTTGAACGACACGCATACGCGGCCGCCGTTTTGTCAAGAATGAGATAGGGAAGGCACACTGTTGATAATCGTACCTAGAGTATCGGTCCGATTTAAGGATACTCCTTCGTCGGATAAATGAAGCGGGCCTTAGTTATTTGGTGATTAGGTTAGGGTTGTGAGGAGAAAATAAGATAAAGCTAGAAATTTAATTATGAGTACATTCATTTTATATATACATATACTTCACATATTAATATACTTATTTTTTTATATATCAAACTCATTAATATATTCTAGAGATATATATACACAAAAAAATTATATATTATAATATACTACGAAGATAGGACGAGGGGTAACGGTGTGACTTAAGATATAGATATTTTTAAATAAATAAATAGAGAGGTTTTATAAATATTTCCATATAACTGTGCGTTTTATATAATTCTGCGCCTACCGTTGCTGATCGGGGACGTAGGGTGGTTCATAAAATCTGTTTGGGTCTGGGGTAAACTAGATTTACGTTCGCGTCGTAGTCTGAGAGTGAGCTTATCAGAAGGTTGGGGTGGCTCGAAAACGAACCGTAGAACCTCTCGGCTAGAGACCGCGAATCCCCGGATGAAAGGGAGATCTGTACGTACGGCGCATCCATTATGGTGCGCATAGCTTTGTTTTGTAAAATCCGAAGTTTGCGCAAGTGGGTGGCGGCCGCGTGACCTCAGACCGGAATATCGTATGTTATCTGAGGACGTACTTTGGGCTTGTACAAGTTCGCCTTCTCGATGTTGGTGATGTGCTCCCTCCAGGACAGCTTCGCGTAGCGTGATGCTGAGGTATTTCATCACCTGGCCAAAAAGTTTGAGGGGTCTGATGGGGTTCAACGTCTTCTGGAGAAACGAACTGCTGTTTATTTTGACCTTCCAATCTCTACAACAGCTTTCCTCTTTGGATTGATTCTTGGATGAGAGAGTGAGAGAAAAGCCGTGCATCCGTATATCGCGTGATGATGATAGATTGGCTGGCCTGAAGTGACGGCATGTCGCTGGTGTACATGTTATAGAGTGTGGGAGACAGAAGGGCTCCTTGCGGGACTACTGCTAGAGTGGGGCGGTGGGAGGAGTTTATACCACTTACCTTGAAGGAAAAGGTGTGGTTATTTAGGAATGAGGCTATGAACTGCACAAGACGGAAAGAGATTCCAGCAGTGTACAGCTTGAAGACACAGGGAAGGGGGTCGCGATCGTATTTACGTCATATACGTGTTACGGCTTAAGCGGTAAGACCAATTTACTTGTGGCGTGTGTAGGATCATATATGATACATATATACATAGGACGCCAAAATAATCAAAATATATTTTCGTCTGAACCTACGTACCGTATTTCATTTCTTCAAAGTTCTACAAGTCCAAATGAAATCTCTTCGCCCAGCTAACACCGAGACTCATTGGAGTCACGTTAGGACCTCCGAGGATTCAGCGGCGATCATCCCCTATTTAACAGTATTTTTACTGCGGCTGTACAATATGGCAAAATTTAATATTAAAATATTTACATTCAAAATTTATCTTACACCTGATTTCGGGAATCTCCGTTTCCTTTCATGCTTTATTTACTTCCTCATTCCACCAACTAAAATATTACAAAATGTGTCCTATTTATTTGTCCAGCATTCTTTAGGCCGAAAACCTCTTAACTATTTCCGGAATTTCATAATCGATATCTTCCCAGTCAAGCTAACATTTTTTAAATATTTTATAGTAAATATAACAATACAATTCCGTATAATTTATGCATTGCTTTAAGATGTTATTTTCTGTCACTTTAAGGATTTTTTGCTCTGAAAGATTGTTGATTTTTCTTTTGAAAATATTTTTTCTTCTTTTATCATAAACTCCTAAAAATTAACATCAATGAAATTAATTGTACATAAAGTTTGTATTTAATATTGAAAGTATATTTCAAAACGACGAATTATTTTTGTGACTAGCTCATTACATTATCCTGTTGAGCTATTCGCATTCTTTTGAAAATTCCTTTTTTTTAATAGACAATTCATCCAACACTAGGATAATTTGTGCCGCCAGTCACGAATGCAATTGCACGAGTCAATAAAATATATATCTTTGGAAAAAAAGACAATAGAAAGCTTTAACTGATTAAACTTTAAAAAATTTTATGATTTATAACTTGAAAAAATCTTCGAAAAAAGGAGAAATGTAATATTCATTGGACGCGGCATATATAATATACACCGATAAGCAAATCGAATATGTCATGTAAAGGACAACCGAAATGTAATATTCATTGGACGCGGCATATATAATATACGCCGATAAGCAAATCGAATATGTCATGTAAAGGAGAACCGAAATGTAATATTCATTGGACGCGGCATATATAATATACGCTGATAAGCAAATCGAGTATGTCATGTAAAGGACAACCGAAATGTAATATTCATTGGACGCGGCATATATACTATAATATACGCCGATAAGCAAATCGAATATGTCATGTAAAGGACAACCGAAAAACACGTTATCTTTTGTTTCATCATTCAGCCCTTCTCACAGCCAGGATCCTCCATAATCCTTATTCTGTAAAGGTGACTAGCCACCACGCAGTGGACCATCCGTAAGCGACAAATAACTGATACTTCTATCTTGTTCATTATCATTATATTAAACTATGGTTTCAAAGGGATAGATTGTTGGATTGGTCTAGAGCCTTTATTTACACCAGCTATATCCTAAACCTCCATTGGTGCCAAGTATCGTGTTTAATTTTATTTAAAAGATCAGTTACTGGCTGTGAAAATCAGATTGGGGACATCCGGTCAAACATCCTCCCTTTGCCCAAGATTCACCAGCCGTCATACCAACGTGTGAGGTAATCCAAGCTGAAGAAATATCTATATTATTTTGACATCAATTGTAATAATTTGGTTTTGATTGAACAAATCATTTCTTTGTATGAGTTACTTAAACAATTACCTACAATTGAATGAATTTCACTTAGGGAATCGGATAGATAATTTTTTTTAAATTTTCAATTCACGCAAATTTTAAGAGCCTCCTGCATTGCCACATAGAAGATTCCTTTATTTAACTTTACCTAAATATGAGTTTGAATTTTATATCCTTTAAGCTTCAAACATCTATTTTGTTAAAAATAATTATCCTTGCACCTTCTGAAGAAAGGAAATTCATATGATTCTTTAAAAAGTTTGGCCATTTCGAGAGAATGAATGATCAAAATATATATAAAATAGTACGCGTCAAAGAAGTAAAACTTGGCTGCATAAGTTGATCGAATTTGGAAAGGGGTAAAATTAAAAGGACGTATAAAATAAAATTATGAATGACGAGATGTATGAATGTAAATGAAGCATAAAGAGTGTCAGGACAGAAAAGTGTTGGCACCTGTTAAAACCGCTGCAATGTTATTTAGGCATCAATCCCGTAATATTGGTTGTGTCATCGTGAAATAAATTATTATAAACAATGATGTTGATCTGGGATGATAGTCCACGATAGTATTTAGGCATCAATCCCGTAATATTGGTTGTGTCATCATGAAATAAACTATTATAAACAATGATGTTGATCTGAGATGATAGTCCACGGTAGTCTTTTGGTGCCAACTTTGATGTATGGGAGTGAAACGTGTAAAAATACAGAAAGGAGTCGAATAAATGTTGTACAGATGCGTGCATTGAGAATAATACATGGAGTGGCAATGTATCACAGAATACGGAATTAAGTGATAAGGAATTAATCTGAAATAGAGTACGTTGAGATGGTTTGGGCATGTAGAACGAATGAATTAAGACATACTAACAAAATAAATATACAGTGCAGATGTGAAGGAAAGCGTGTGAGAGGGAAACCAAGGAAAGTATAGTTGAATCAAATTAATGTAAGAAGGAAACGTAGAAAGTCGGAGAATTCGTTGAAGTTATTTGCGTACGTGGAACGAAGGAATGGAGAAAGACTAATAAAACAAATATAGAGAGCAAATGTAAGTGAAAAACATTGTAAAGGAACACCAAGAAAAGTATGGTTAAATCAAGTGAATGTAATTTTGAAAGAAGGAAATGTTAACAGTCAAAGAAATCATAGGAGTTGTATGAGAAGGTGTGGAGGATGTGTGTCGAGATAGGAAGATTTGTATGAGAAGGTGTGGAGAATGTGTGTCGAGATAGGAAGATTTGTATGAGAAGGTGTGGAGGATGTGTGTCGAGATAGGAAGATTTGTATGAGGTGTGTCGAGATAGGAAGATTTGTATGAGAAGGTGTGGAGGATGTGTGTCGAGATAGGAAGATTAGACGCTCTCTGCCTGTTTTGACAGGGAAGCAGCGTGATGGTTTGTACATATGTATCTTTGTTTTTTTCGTTTGAAAACGTTTTCCCTAAACCATTTTTAGACGAGCTCCATGGCCTAGTTGGTAAGATGCTTGTCTCACAATGTTTAACCGGTTGTCCCCAATCTGATTTTCGGTCAGTAACTGATCTTTTAAATAAAATTAAACACGATACTTGGCAGCAATGGAGGTTTAGGATATAGCTGGTGTAAATAAAGTATTTAGATCGATACAACAGTATATCATATCCCTTTGTGTATACTTCTTGTTATGTGTATTAGGGATCAATACTATATTAAGGGCGATATGATATGGTTGTTAAAGTAAACAATATACTACTTATATTGGAACTAAACAGATAGACATCGCCACTAGGATACAAAACAATATACTACTTATATTGGAACTAAACAGATAGACATCGCCACTAGGATACAAAACATAAGCGTTGTTTATACTATATCAACTTTTCAGAATTCGTCATTGATATTGTATGGACAAATCCTATCGATATCCCTCGTAACTCTTCCACTATTTGAGAAAATACTACCTAAATAAAAGATAAATTTTATTAAAGCTGTTTATATGAAACATAATATGGTCGTTAAAGTAAACAATATATAATATAATATAATATATTGGAACTAAACAGATGGACATTGCATTGTTATGAAATATAATATGGTCGTTAAAGTAAACAATATATAATATAATATAATATATTGGAACTATGAAGTACTCCAGTGGTACCCAATAGGTATAAAAAGGCCTGTAAGAAGACCTAAGGCGCGCTGGGTGGACGAAATACGTAAGCATGCAGGTATTATGTGGCAGCAATGTGCAAAGGACAGGATTTTGTGGAGACAACTTGGAGAGGCCTACATCCTGCAGTGGATAGATACAGGCTGATGGTGATGGTGATGTGATGATATTGGAACTAAACAGGTGGACATTGCATTGACACTAGGATACAAAAACATGAGTTGTCTATTCTACAATATGTTATATCAACATTTCAGAATTCGCCATTCATATTATATAGACAAATCATGATTTCAAATAAAGAAAAGTAAAACGTCACATATTCGTAAGTCTAAAAAATATATACAAAAATACGAATGCATAAATACGAGTTTTAGCGCCAAATAAAGCAATTCACAAAAACGAAACAGTAATAAATATTCAAGTAATACAGAAAAATCTCTTTAAAATATTTCCTTATGGGTCAATAGACCACACACACTTCCGATGAAATATGATACCAGTTATAATAATAGACATAAAATATAGCTTTCGTAACAAACCGGAATGGTTCCGCTTGAAGAGAGCCTCAAAATAGTAGGAAGAAACGTGTCATGGTGACAAATTTTATGTAATTGGTGGAAAAACAAAGTAATTTTGTATTTAGTAAAATATTAAGAACTTGTATTTTACTTAACAGTTTACTTGTTGAATAGAACAATGTTTCTTTAAAGGCCGTTATTTCTGGTTAACGTTTGTTTTCAAGATATGTCAATTGAACCAATCTTTGTATTGTTAATATGGGTGACATTTGCGGGTTTAAAAAATATTTGAAGTCAACTACGAGTATTTTGGGAAGTCTTATTAAAAATGATAATTTATATGAACATTACGCACATTCATACACTCCACTTAAAGCCGAATGTTTTACTATCACACATCGGAAGATCTACAATAGTTTCTTTGCAGTTCATCTTACCTTAATAAGTTTTCTACGGTTTTCATACCAAATATATTTTTCTAACATATTGACGTTCAATATATAATCATCCAAACAATATTAACATATGCGACGGATTCCACCTCATATAAATATGGTAGCTCATAATCAAAGCGAAGTAACAACTAAATTAAAATAAACAATAACCTCAACCCTTGTGAAAGTATTTCCTTCCAAAACCAACTATATTTTATTTTTTATTTATATATTTATTTTACACATGACAAGAAATATACACAATTTGCGAAAAAACTACAGGTAATTTAATTTGGACACACAATTTTAATGGATTCGGGTTTGTTACCATTCATTTATCGTGTCCCCAGTAAACTAGCCTTTTGCCTGTATCTTACTGAGGACATAGTATGAAAAAATAAATCAATACTTCTTTCCGATTTTTGATTATATAAACCCCCGTTGCACATTCTCATCAACCTGACAAACAGTGACACTCAATTAAATATGTATACATCCCACGAATCAAACCCCTCACATTTTATCCCTCCAGACAGACCAAAACGTTCATCCCACAATATACCGCACATAATCATGAAAAAAATACAACATTCAAGAGCTCACACAAACCTTTGCTACAAGACATTCCTCCTGCAAGCCCATGTATTCAAACTTCTGTCGCAATAACAACCACGCTCCGATCAACTGCCTAAATTGTTTTCCTCCTTTTGCCGTTATTGAATTCAAGTTTCATAAATCGGGCCTGCATTGCGTACGATAAGTAAACCGTCAATCCGGACATTTTTGCATCGAGTTTGTCCTCAGTCATACTCGTATACCAACTGAAATTCACGTACAAATATATATTTATATGATACATAGATTTATAAATTGAAGAAATAAAAAAGATGAAAGTGTTTGAGGAAAACAATGTTGATACTATTGGAAGGAAATCATTTTAATTGTCTTTTATTTTATATTTCTCGTACATTCTCATTATAAAAAGTTTAATTATTTTTTCAAATGAATAAATAAAAAAAAATAGATACATACCATCACGCCATCTCCCCCATCGATGTAGGCAGAGGACAGAGCGTCAGACTTTCCAATTTCGACACACATTATTAACCTCTTGTATGTGTATACATCTTCTCACAATTTATACGATTTTATACTTTCTACGTTACCTTCTTACAGAAAATCATTCACTTGATCCGACCATACTTTATTTGGTCTTTACACGCCTTCCACTCACATTTGCACTATACATCTGTTTTGTTAGTCTTCATTCATTCATTCGCTTTACATGCCCAAACCATTTGAGCATGCTCTTCTTCATCTTACTAAACACATCAGCCTTAATTTCACATGTATCTCTAATCAATTCATTCCGTACTCAACGCACATCCTTAGCCTCTTATATATATATATGTATGGTGTATATTCCTAATATGATACAATTTATACGATTTCTTTGACTTTCTACATTATCTTCTTTCAGAATATAATTAACTTGATCAAGCCATACTTTATTTGGTATTCACACGCCTTCTACTCACATTTGTACTATATACCTGTTTTGTAAGTCTTTCTTCATTTATTTGTTGTATATGCTCAAACCACCTGAGTACGCTCTTCTTCATCTTACTTAACACACCAGCCTTAAATTTGTTGTACATGCTCAAACCACCTGAGTACGCTCTTCTTCATCTTACTTAACACACCAGCCTTAAATTTGTTGTACATGCTCAAACCACCTAAGTAAGCTCTTCCTCATCTTACTTAACACACCAGCCTTAAATTTGTTGTACATGCTCAAACCACCTGAGTACGCTCTTCTTCATCTTACTTAACACACCAGCCTTAAATTTGTTGTACATGCTCAAACCACCTAAATACGCTCTTCTTCATCTTACTTAACACACCAGCCTTAAATTTGTTGTACATGCTCAAACCACCTGAGTACGCTCTTCTTCATCTTACTTAACACACCAGCCTTAAATTTGTTGTACATGCTCAAACCACCTGAGTACGCTCTTCTTCATCTTACTTAACACACCAGCCTTAAATTTGTTGTACATGCTCAAACCACCTGAGTACGCTCTTCTTCATCTTACTTAACACACCAGCCTTAAATTTGTTGTACATGCTCAAACCACCTAAATACGCTCTTCTTCATCTTACTTAACACACCAGCCTTAAATTTTTTGTACATGCTCAAACCACCTAAATACGCTCTTTTTCATCTTACTTAACACACCAGCCTTAAATTTGTTGTACATGCTCAAACCACCTAAGTACGCTCTTCTTCATCTTACTTAACACACCAGCCTTAAATTTGTTGTACATGCTCAAACCACCTGAGTACGCTCTTCTTCATCTTACTTAACACACCAGCCTTAAATTTGTTGTACATGCTCAAACCACCTAAGTAAGCTCTTCCTCATCTTACTTAACACACCAGCCTTAAATTTGTTGTACATGCTCAAACCACCTGAGTACGCTCTTCTTCATCTTACTTAACACACCAGCCTTAAATTTGTTGTACATGCTCAAACCACCTGAGTACGCTCTTCTTCATCTTACTTAACACACCAGCCTTAAATTTGTTGTACATGCTCAAACCACCTAAGTACGCTCTTCTTCATCTTACTTAACACACCAGCCTTAAATTTGTTGTACATGCTCAAACCACCTAAATACGCTCTTCTTCATCTTACTTAACACACCAGCCTTAAATTTGTTGTACATGCTCAAACCACCTAAGTACGCTCTTCTTCATCTTACTTAACACACCAGCCTTAAATTTGTTGTACATGCTCAAACCACCTGAGTACGCTCTTCTTCATCTTACTTAACACACCAGCCTTAAATTTGTTGTACATGCTCAAACCACCTAAGTAAGCTCTTCCTCATCTTACTTAACACACCAGCCTTAAATTTGTTGTACATGCTCAAACCACCTGAGTACGCTCTTCTTCATCTTACTTAACACACCAGCCTTAAATTTGTTGTACATGCTCAAACCACCTAAATACGCTCTTCTTCATCTTACTTAACACACCAGCCTTAAATTTGTTGTACATGCTCAAACCACCTAAATACGCTCTTCTTCATCTTACTTAACACACCAGCCTTAAATTTGTTGTACATGCTCAAACCACCTAAATACGCTCTTCTTCATCTTACTTAACACACCAGCCTTAAATTTGTTGTACATGCTCAAACCACCTAAGTACGCTCTTCTTCATCTTACTTAACACACCAGCCTTAAATTTGTTGTACATGCTCAAACCACCTGAGTACGCTCTTCTTCATCTTACTTAACACACCAGCCTTAAATTTGTTGTACATGCTCAAACCACCTAAGTAAGCTCTTCCTCATCTTACTTAACACACCAGCCTTAAATTTGTTGTACATGCTCAAACCACCTGAGTACGCTCTTCTTCATCTTACTTAACACACCAGCCTTAAATTTGTTGTACATGCTCAAACCACCTAAATACGCTCTTCTTCATCTTACTTAACACACCAGCCTTAAATTTGTTGTACATGCTCAAACCACCTAAATACGCTCTTCTTCATCTTACTTAACACACCAGCCTTAAATTTGTTGTACATGCTCAAACCACCTAAATACGCTCTTCTTCATCTTACTTAACACACCAGCCTTAAATTTGTTGTACATGCTCAAACCACCTAAGTACGCTCTTCTTCATCTTACTTAACACAACAGCCTTAAATTTGTTGTACATGCTCAAACCACCTGAGTACGCTCTTCTTCATCTTACTTAACACACCAGCCTTAAATTTGTTGTACATGCTCAAACCACCTAAGTAAGCTCTTCCTCATCTTACTTAACACACCAGCCTTAAATTTGTTGTACATGCTCAAACCACCTGAGTACGCTCTTCTTCATCTTACTTAACACACCAGCCTTAAATTTGTTGTACATGCTCAAACCACCTGAGTACGCTCTTCTTCATCTTACTTAACACACAAGCCTTAAATTTGTTGTACATGCTCAAACCACCTAAATACGCTCTTCTTCATCTTACTTAACACACCAGCCTTAAATTTGTTGTACATGCTCAAACCACCTAAATACGCTCTTCTTCATCTTACTTAACACACCAGCCTTAAATTTGTTGTACATGCTCAAACCACCTAAGTACGCTCTTCTTCATCTTACTTAACACACCAGCCTTAAATTTGTTGTACATGCTTAAACCACCTGAGTACGCTCTTCTTCATCTTACTTAACACACCAGCCTTAAATTTGTTGTACATGCTCAAACCACCTAAGTAAGCTCTTCCTCATCTTACTTAACACACCAGCCTTAAATTTGTTGTACATGCTCAAACCACCTGAGTACGCTCTTCTTCATCTTACTTAACACACCAGCCTTAAATTTGTTGTACATGCTCAAACCACCTAAATACGCTCTTTTTCATCTTACTTAACACACCAGCCTTAAATTTGTTGTACATGCTCAAACCACCTAAATACGGTCTTCTTCATCTTACTTAACACACCAGCCTTAAATTTGTTGTACATGCTCAAACCACCTAAATACGCTCTTCTTCATCTTACTTAACACACCAGCCTTAAATTTGTTGTACATGCTCAAACCACCTAAATACGCTCTTCTTCATCTTACTTAACACACCAGCCTTAAATTTTTTGTACATGCTCAAACCACCTAAATACGCTCTTCTTCATCTTACTTAACACACCAGCCTTAAATTTGTTGTACATGCTCAAACCACCTAAGTACGCTCTTCTTCATCTTACTTAACACACCAGCCTTAAATTTGTTGTACATGCTCAAACCACCTGAGTACGCTCTTCTTCATCTTACTTAACACACCAGCCTTAAATTCACATTCATCCCCAAATCCATTAATTCCGTATTCTATCATATACCTATTGGCACTCCATGTATTCGAAAATAAATAAAAAATAAGTAATCAAATACATTATGGATTATTCTTCTTACATTAATAAATAGAATACAGCCTTCTAGTGAGTTGTAAACAGAAATCCATTACTCCATGAAAGCCGTAAATTTACATATTATTTTTAAAAGCGCGGGAAAAATCTTGATATCGACATAAAAGCTCTACTGACGATACCGCTTCATATAAACATATATTTTTTTCAAATAAGTAAATAAAATTTGTAAATAAAGATTCCTGCCCTTAAGTTTATATTTTCCGTGTAAACTGGGAATGAGTAAAGTAACTTACAAAATAAAAAGAAAAACAGTTTCAGCCTGGTTAAAATTCCCTTATGGTTATACTCGTAATACCAAGAAATTGACTAGTAGAGTTACTTTTAATGTGGCCAACACGTGCGATTACAAACTGAGACGTCTGTGCTTATTCCAGTGGTTCTAAAAACACGAATGAACACAATGCCATCTCTTGGTCACACTCTTCAACAAAACAGCTTCGGAAATCATAGGCACGAATAAATTCAATAAATTTTTTATCAATTTCCGTATCTCAAAGTTCCTAAATAACATTTATATAATATATATTTCATAATATTACAATTTGAATCATTGAAATTTTACAAACCAAAATTGATGTCGGCCTGTGTAATCTATCTATAATATATACGACTCCATTAGATTTGATACAAACGCTATTTAAGTATTTTTATTGCTGGCAATACTATGTACACCACAAATTTCGTTTAAGGTAATAAAATTATAGATTATTTTTAAAATTACCCCAAAATGATTGTACATAGTGGCGTGCTATAAACTAATTTCATGTATAAAACCGAAACCTTGGCAATGAAAAATAATGATAAGATCAGAATAAACGCGGGAGAAATGTATGCCTTTCATAGAAAATCTGATGTCTTAATGTATGATACGAGTATAAAAAGGAATTATCAGATAAACGGATTAAAGAAATATTTTAAATTTGTTAAAAACGGATATTATAAGTAAAAATAAGAAACGAATCTTGAAATACATTAACATTGAGAGAATAAATTGCGAGAGACTTTCATTCAATTTCAACAGTATCGACTACACCAGACCTATACCGTATAACCTCCAAAATATGCAAATACGATGGCATCGGGACTTCCTTTCAGCAAGGTTTTTTCCGATCGGTATTTCGGGACACAGTGGACAAGCCATCATGCACTGCGATTGAATGTCACCATAAATGTATACTGGTGGATTATCTATGCCAATCCTCCATCTGAGAACATTTTCTTTTGATCTATCCACTTGGGTAAGCGATTAAGAGATCGTCATACAGGCCATGGTAAGTGGTATCCGACGGCTGCTTGCATGTTCACAGAATTTCAGTTCTAACTCTCCAAGAGTCAACACGCTCATTATCCGGAGAGCCTTCGACCTTTGTAAGTGGTCATAAAACTCTAGCGAGACCTCAGTCTTGGCTGTGTTGGTCATACAATAAAGGAGTACGGTGTTCTAAAATGAATAGACATTTGTTAATACTTAGCGTCCCTCGAAACAGTTATATCACGTTTACTGGGCAATCCTTCCACTACGCCAGGCACCAAATCAAAGAACGAGAAGCGAAAGTTTTACAAAATATTTATATCAGAATGAATGAATTTAGAACGAAAAAGAGGCAGTTTGAAGAAATAAACGAAGGAGGTAAGTAGACATTTCAATAGACTTACACGTTTTTATTTTACATGAAGAGAGCACATGAATAGATGTTCTTTAAAGTGGAAAGACAAAACACCTAACGACTGGGTGCAGCTCTCGGATAAGATGGCACCTAGAAACAACTGTCCAGGCTTACTTGGAGAGCACTAAATATACTCCACGTAGAGGTGGTTAGATGCAAGGAGAATATGCAGACATGGGGTTTGTAGCACGAAAGTTTGTAACATTTAATGTGGTTGTGTGGATATACAGGACTCACAACACATGCTTCTTTGTCCGATCATCGGGACTACTTGAATACCCTCTGGGAAAAACTTGATTCATACGAATGATAGGGCGCCCTCTACTGCTTTCAACTAGAAACACGTGGTTCAGTTGAGAATTATTGGTACGGACACGGAAATGCATAAATGACCTTTATTTATATTCGCAAAGCATTTATAAATATGTTAAAGTAAACAAACATGGTTTAATTTTTGCAATATAAGATAAGCAAATCAATCAATGGCATCATGAGTCTACCGATACATGAGCTGACAATTCGATGCCGGGTTTAAATAGTTTTCGTACATGCGTTAATGTTAGGATTACTGAGTATATTAGTGAACACTGTAAACTCTCTTACGTCTGTTGAGCTATATGTTACACCACCAAAGTATACGGTCGACTTCACGATGCGCTTCCAAGACCTTTAAATATTGATCTACTGGCGCTATCGTATCGTCATAACAACTCTTGTAAGTCGAAGAATAGTGTAAATAAATATAAGAAGTATCGTCAAGACAAAAATAAGGATCGCCTGAATAACTAGCGAAATTTGTATGAAAAAAATAATGACTTTTACATACATATACAATCACGCCATTTCCCTGTCAGGGTTCGCAGAAAGGACATAGCTCCAGAATTTTCAATCTCGACATACATACATCGCCTTTATCATATCCATACACCTCCTCATACAACTCCTTAGATTTCTCTGACTTTCAGAATATAATTTATTTGATCCACCCACACTTTCATTGGTCTTCCTCTCACATGCATTACGCTCAAATAAGCACTATATATTTCTTAAGTTTGCCTTTTCTTCTTTCATTCGTTTTACACGCTCAAATATATCAGCATTTTTATTCGAACAACTATAATTCGTTTTATGATATTTAAGTACAATCTATATAAATCAAAATGTAAATGTTCGTTAATCATAGTTATCTAATCTCCGAAAGTTCTATACCGATTTCTTTAAAAATTTGACAAAAGTTGACATTCGTATACGAGAATGTTTATATTTTTTTTTATATACCGTTATATACAAAAAAGTATATAAAACAGAGGAAATGAGGGTTTGCGCCCCCTTCAGCGACAAACGCGAACTAAACCATTCTCACTGACAGTTGTTATGTCACATTGATTTTTCGAGATTTGAGATTCTTTAATTTCGTTTTTGAACTGTTTGTCTTATTTTTCATTGCTTTGAAATTTTAACGAAAGGTTGCATTAGTATACAAGCATGTTTATATTTTTTTTTTTATTTTTCAAATTCCTTATAAATGAATTATAAAGTTTGTTTTTTAAACTTACATTTTTATTTTACGGGATATTGAAAAGCAAAGCTTCAAACCAACAATTTTATTTTTCAACAGATTTCACACTATTGAAATATAGCGCCATCAGCGTGCTACGACGTAAAAATATACTAAATTTCTATCTGCCATTTCGTAGTGTTGCGTAATAATTTTGATCCTGAGTTTTTAAACTGTTTTTTATTATTTTTCAGTACAATTAGCAGTGAATTTAAACTGTATCGATTGATTTTCATTTGAATTCATGGTATGTATCTGTGTATGTTTTATACATTTGAATTATTAAAAGTTTGACGTGTTTCATGCAACTAACTTTTGACAAATGTCAAATTTGATTTTAAGAAACTGCCAAATTTTTGCTAATTTGTAACAAGATGTATTAATTTGTCATTATTGTTAGTGTTTTGTTAAGTATTTACCTAAATAACTTGCTATTTATTAGAATCGAGCCTTACATTAAAGTCGATAAAATAATTATAATCACTGAACGTCGTTACAAGGTTGCATTGGGGCAAATTTGTCAACTGTCATAGGACTCATCGTGAGTTACCGAAATATAATAACATTATTCAGAAACATCAAACCAAATATGTGATTAATTTGATCCCTTTCTTCCAGAGACGCAAAGAAATGTACTGAGGGAATCCTTCAAGCCAAAGAGAAGAACAACTACGATGATGCGGAAGATAAATCAATTGTTAGTAAATAAATTTTTTTTTACTCTTAGGTCCTTCCATTTCTGCTGAAGTATTGGGTTGCCCAAAAAGTTCATTCGCTTTTCAGGTAGAAATAAAAACTAATTACTTTATTTAGATTATCAACGAGGCTATCATGGGAGTCACGATGCTCCGTCATGAGCTACACGACAGAGTTACGAAACAATATTTAATTCTGCTGTTTATAATTCCATATCCGTAGAACCTTTTGTCTTTTTGAGCAAATATATCTGGGTGACAGGCTGATAATGACTGAAAAAGGTCAGTAGGAATATCAAAAGTATCTTTTTTATATAAAATTTAATTTTATCTCTATGTTTATATTTCAAAATCTATCAAACCGTATGTAAAAATGGAGATTTTTTTTATTAATTCCAGTTATCTATTTGTCTTCCCTTAAAATTTAATTAGTTACAAGTATGTCTCTGTCTTCCCTTAACATTTAATTAGTTACAATTATCTCTCTGTCTTCCCTTAACATTTAATTAGTTACTTTTATATTTCGCAATTTTATATGTTACCTGAAATACTCTACTTTGTGGCGACACGTAAAGACGTTGAAATTAACTACAAATATGCGTGTCCAGAATAAAACGATCGATCAGCTGAGATATTCTCACATCAGTTGCTAGAAATTGAGAACGGAAAGGTGCCGGTTAATATAACCTCAGGATAAATTTCATTACCTCATAACTTCTGCAATTTAGTGACGTCAAAAGAAGAATTGGTTGAAAAAGTATTTCCCAATATTCAAATCAATTATAAGAATCACGATTGGCTGAGTGAACGAGCTATTCTTGCCGCCAAGAACAATGACGTCTACGAACTTAACAATATTATTCGGTTCCTTTTTTAATGTTTCACAATTTTATATGTTTCTGTTATAACTTTCTTTCTTCTTTTTAAGTGCAATCGATCTGCTTTAGTTCATCAAAATGTCGAGGAAGCAGCAGAACGACGTGTAGCCAGACTTGAGGATGCACGGCGATCGCGTTCTGCAGCTTCAGAACTGGTACGTTCTCAACAGAATGTACGCGACAGGCTGATA
>CATKWJ010000927.1:0-39607 GCA_949825065.1 Odontocerum albicorne
GTTTCTATCGCATGTTTTACATGATTCATTGATAATCTTTACATTTTTGTAAAATAGTGTCTGATTTAGTGGTAAAAAGTAGTAAAATTCATTGAAACTGAAAAATATTGATGTTAAAGATTGAAATAAGGCCAAATTAGGGGTTTGGAACTAATAAGACGAAAACTCGTAGAACAAATAATAATTCTGTCGTGATTTTATATAAATATATTCTTAAACTGGGGCGTCAATGGCAGTTTTTCGGGTGAAATGTGTGAAATTTCCGCTTATTCCGAACAAAATATTCATATAAATTTCGAAGTTTCTGAGGTTTTTTTTCATATTTAACTCAAATGCATTTCTATCGCATATTTGTCATGATCCATTGATATTCCTTACAATTTTGTAAGAATGTGGCTGATTTAGTAGTTAAAGTAGTAAAATTCATTAAAAGTGCAAAATATTGATGCAAAAGATTGAAATGTCACTAAATAAGGGGTTTAGGTCGAAAAAGACGAAAAATCGTAGAACAAATAATATTTCTGCTATAATTTTGTACATATATTCCTAAACTGGGGCGTCAATGGCAGTTTTTCGGGTGAAAAGTGTGAAATCACCGTGTATTATTATTAACAAATGTTCGTACAAATTTCGAAGGTTCTGAGGTTTTATTTCATAAATAACGCAAATGCGTTTCGATCTCACATTTGTCTTTGATTCATTGATTATTAGGTTAGGTTAGGTTACGTTAGGTTAGGTTTGGTAAGGTTAGGTTAGGTTAGGTTAGGTTGGGTTAGGTTAGGTTAGGTAAGGTTAGGTTAGGTTAGGTTAGGTTATTGTTTGTACGAAAACATTTTTTTGCGAAAGTGGCTGATTTGTTGGTAAAAAGTAGTAAAATTCATTCAAACTTAAAAATATTGATGCGAAAGATTAAAATATCGCCAAAAAAGAGAATTGGAACGAGAAAGACGAAAACTTGTAGAACAAATAATATTTATGTCGTGATTTTATACCTATATTCTTAAACTGGGGCGTCAATGGCAGTTTTTCGGGTGAAAAGTGTGAAATTTCCGCCTATTCCGAACAAATGTTCATACAAAATTCGAAGTTTCTGAGGCTTTTTTTTTCATATTGAACGCAAATGCGTTTCAATCGCATATTTGTTATGATTCATTGATAATTTTTACAATTTTGTAAGAATGTGGCTGATTTTGTTGTAAAAGTAGTAAAATTCATTCAAAGTGCAAAATATTGATGCAAAAGATTGAAATATCCCAAAATAAGGGGTTTAGTTCGAAAAAGACGACAACTCGTAAAACCAATAATATTTCTGTCGTGATTTTGTACATATATTCATCAACGTGAGCGTCAATAGCAGTTTTTCGGGTGAAAAATGTGAAATTATCGTGTATTACTAGCAAATGGTTATACAAACTTCGAAGGTTCTGAGGTTTTATATCATAATTAACGAAGATGCGTTTCGATCTCACATTTGTCTATGATTCATTGATTATTAGGTTAGGTTAGGTTACGTTAGGTTAGGTTTGGTAAGGTTTGGTTAGGTTAGGTTGGGTTAGGTTAGGTTAGGTAAGGTTAGGTTAGGTTAGGTTAGGTTATTGTTTGTACGAAAACATTTTTGTGCGGAAGTGGCTGATTTGTTGGTAAAAAGTAGTAAAATTCATTCAAACTTAAAAATATTGATGCGAAAGATTAAAATATCGCCAAAAAAGAGAATTGGAACGAGAAAGACGAAAACTTGTAGAACAAATAATATTTATGTCGTGATTTTATACCTATATTCTTAAACTGGGGCGTCAATGGCAGTTTTTTGGGTGAAAAGTGGGAAATTTCCGCCTATTTCGAACAAATGTTCATACAAATTTTGAAGTTTCTGAGGTTTTTCTTCATATATAACGAAAAAGACGAAAACGCGTAGAATTAATAATATTTCTGTCGTGATTTTATACATATATTCTTAAACAAGGGCGTTAATGGCAGTTTTTCGGGCGAAAAATGTGAAATTTCCGTGAATTATTAACAAATGTTCATACAAATTTCCAAAGTTTTGACCTTTTATGACATAATTAACGCAAATGCGTTTCTATCGCACATTTGTCATAATTCATTAATAATCCTTAAATTTTTGTACGAAAGTGGCTGATTTGGTGGTAAAAAGTAGTAAAATTCATTCAAACTGAAAAATATTGATGCGAAAGATTAAAATATCGCCAAAAAAGAGGTTTGGAACGAGAAAGACGATAACTCGTAGAACAAATAATATTTCTGTTGTGATTTTATACATATATTCTTAAACTGGGGCGTCTCAAATGCAGTTTTTTGGGTGAAAAGTGTGAAATTTCCGTGTATTCGGAACAAATATTCATACAAATTTCGAAAGTTCTTAGGTTTTATTTTATAATTAACGCAAATGCACACATTTGTCATGATTCATTGATAATCCTTACATTTTTCTAAGAAAGTGGCTGATTTAGTGGTAAAAGTAGTAAAATTCATTAAAAGTACAGAATATTGATGCAAAAGATTGAAATGTCGCCAAATAAGGGTTTAGGTCGAAAAAGACGAAAACTCGTAGAACAAATAATATTTCTGCCGTGATTTTGTACATATATTCTTAAACTGGGGCGGCAATGGCAGTTTTTCGGGTGAAAAGTGTGAAATTTCGGTGTATTATTAACATAGTCATTCAAATTTCGAAGGTTCTGAGGTTTTATTTCATTATTAACGCAAATGCGTTTAGATCTCACATTAGTCTATGATTAATTGATAATTAGGTTAGGTTAGGTTAGCTTAGGTTAGGTTTGGTTAGGTTAGGTTAAGTTTGGTTAGGTAAGGTTAGGTTTGATAAGGTTGGGTTAGGTTAGGTTAGGTTAGGTTATTATTTGCACGGAAACATTTTTGTGAGAAAGTGGCTGATTTGTTGGTAAAAAATAGTAAAATTCATTCAAACTGAAAAATATTGATGCGAAAGATTAAAATATCGCCAAAAAAGAGGTTTGGAACGAGAAAGACGATAACTCGTAGAACAAATAATATTTCTGTTGTGATTTTATACATATATTCTTAAACTGGGGCGTCTCAAATGCAGTTTTTTGGGTGAAAAGTGTGAAATTTCCGCCTATACCGAACAAATGTTCATAAAAATTTTTAAGTTTCTGAGGTTTTTTTTTATATTTAACGTAAATGCGTTTGTATTGCACATTTGTCATGATTCATTGATAAACCTTACAATTTGGTTAGAAAGAAGCTGATTTAGTTGTAAAAGTAGTAAAATTCATTCTAAGTGCAACATATTGATGCAAAAGATTGAAATGTCGCCAAATAAGGGGTTTGGGTCGAAAAAGACCAAAACTCGTAAAAAAAAAAAATATTTCTGTCCCATATTCTTAAATTGGGGCGTCAAATGCAGTTTTTGGATTGAAAAGTGTGAAATTTACGCCTTATCCGAACAAATGTTCATACAGATTTCATAGTTTTGACATTTTATGCAAATTAACGCAAATGCGTTTTTGTCGCACATTTTTTATGATTCATTGATAATCCTTAATTTTTTTAAGAAAGTGGCAAATTTAGTGGTAAAAGTAGTAAAATTCATTCAAAGTGCAAAATATTGATGCAAAAGATTGAAATATCGCCAAATACGGGGTTTGGGTCGGAAAAGGTAAAAACTCTTAGAACAAACAATATTTGTGTGGTAGTTTTGTACATATTTTCTTAAACTGGAACATATATGGCAGTTTTTCGGCTAAAAAAAGTGAAATTTCCGTGGATTATTAACAAATGTTCATACAAATTTCGAAGGTTCTGAGGTTTTTTATCATAATTAACGCAAATGCGTTTCTATCGCATGTTTTACATGATTCATTGATAATCTTTACATTTTTGTAAAATAGTGTCTGATTTAGTGGTAAAAAGTAGTAAAATTCATTGAAACTGAAAAATATTGATGTTAAAGATTGAAATAAGGCCAAATTAGGGGTTTGGAACTAATAAGACGAAAACTCGTAGAACAAATAATAATTCTGTCGTGATTTTATATAAATATATTCTTAAACTGGGGCGTCAATGGCAGTTTTTCGGGTGAAATGTGTGAAATTTCCGCTTATTCCGAACAAAATATTCATATAAATTTCGAAGTTTCTGAGGTTTTTTTTCATATTTAACTCAAATGCATTTCTATCGCATATTTGTCATGATCCATTGATATTCCTTACAATTTTGTAAGAATGTGGCTGATTTAGTAGTTAAAGTAGTAAAATTCATTAAAAGTGCAAAATATTGATGCAAAAGATTGAAATGTCACTAAATAAGGGGTTTAGGTCGAAAAAGACGAAAAATCGTAGAACAAATAATATTTCTGCTATAATTTTGTACATATATTCCTAAACTGGGGCGTCAATGGCAGTTTTTCGGGTGAAAAGTGTGAAATCACCGTGTATTATTATTAACAAATGTTCGTACAAATTTCGAAGGTTCTGAGGTTTTATTTCATAAATAACGCAAATGCGTTTCGATCTCACATTTGTCTTTGATTCATTGATTATTAGGTTAGGTTAGGTTACGTTAGGTTAGGTTTGGTAAGGTTAGGTTAGGTTAGGTTAGGTTGGGTTAGGTTAGGTTAGGTAAGGTTAGGTTAGGTTAGGTTAGGTTATTGTTTGTACGAAAACATTTTTTTGCGAAAGTGGCTGATTTGTTGGTAAAAAGTAGTAAAATTCATTCAAACTTAAAAATATTGATGCGAAAGATTAAAATATCGCCAAAAAAGAGAATTGGAACGAGAAAGACGAAAACTTGTAGAACAAATAATATTTATGTCGTGATTTTATACCTATATTCTTAAACTGGGGCGTCAATGGCAGTTTTTCGGGTGAAAAGTGTGAAATTTCCGCCTATTCCGAACAAATGTTCATACAAAATTCGAAGTTTCTGAGGCTTTTTTTTCATATTGAACGCAAATGCGTTTCAATCGCATATTTGTTATGATTCATTGATAATTTTTACAATTTTGTAAGAATGTGGCTGATTTT
Organism: Odontocerum albicorne; assembly: GCA_949825065.1. Taxonomy (NCBI): domain Eukaryota; kingdom Metazoa; phylum Arthropoda; class Insecta; order Trichoptera; family Odontoceridae; genus Odontocerum; species Odontocerum albicorne. Next base: position 5,025 of record CATKWJ010000927.1, read on the forward strand.
GTTGTAAAAGTAGTAAAATTCATTCAAAGTGCAAAATATTGATGCAAAAGATTGAAATATCCCAAAATAAGGGGTTTAGTTCGAAAAAGACGACAACTCGTAAAACCAATAATATTTCTGTCGTGATTTTGTACATATATTCATCAACGTGAGCGTCAATAGCAGTTTTTCGGGTGAAAAATGTGAAATTATCGTGTATTACTAGCAAATGGTTATACAAACTTCGAAGGTTCTGAGGTTTTATATCATAATTAACGAAGATGCGTTTCGATCTCACATTTGTCTATGATTCATTGATTATTAGGTTAGGTTAGGTTACGTTAGGTTAGGTTTGGTAAGGTTTGGTTAGGTTAGGTTGGGTTAGGTTAGGTTAGGTAAGGTTAGGTTAGGTTAGGTTAGGTTATTGTTTGTACGAAAACATTTTTGTGCGGAAGTGGCTGATTTGTTGGTAAAAAGTAGTAAAATTCATTCAAACTTAAAAATATTGATGCGAAAGATTAAAATATCGCCAAAAAAGAGAATTGGAACGAGAAAGACGAAAACTTGTAGAACAAATAATATTTATGTCGTGATTTTATATTTATATTCTTAAACTGGGGCGTCAATGGCAGTTTTTGGGTGAAAAGTGGGAAATTTCCGCCTATTTCGAACAAATGTTCATACAAATTTTGAAGTTTCTGAGGTTTTTCTTCATATATAACGAAAAAGACGAAAACGCGTAGAATTAATAATATTTCTGTCGTGATTTTATACATATATTCTTAAACAAGGGCGTTAATGGCAGTTTTTCGGGCGAAAAATGTGAAATTTCCGTGAATTATTAACAAATGTTCATACAAATTTCCAAAGTTTTGACCTTTTATGACATAATTAACGCAAATGCGTTTCTATCGCACATTTGTCATAATTCATTAATAATCCTTAAATTTTTGTACGAAAGTGGCTGATTTGGTGGTAAAAAGTAGTAAAATTCATTCAAACTGAAAAATATTGATGCGAAAGATTAAAATATCGCCAAAAAAGAGGTTTGGAACGAGAAAGACGATAACTCGTAGAACAAATAATATTTCTGTTGTGATTTTATACATATATTCTTAAACTGGGGCGTCTCAAATGCAGTTTTTTGGGTGAAAAGTGTGAAATTTCCGTGTATTCGGAACAAATATTCATACAAATTTCGAAAGTTCTTAGGTTTTATTTTATAATTAACGCAAATGCACACATTTGTCATGATTCATTGATAATCCTTACATTTTTCTAAGAAAGTGGCTGATTTAGTGGTAAAAGTAGTAAAATTCATTAAAAGTACAGAATATTGATGCAAAAGATTGAAATGTCGCCAAATAAGGGTTTAGGTCGAAAAAGACGAAAACTCGTAGAACAAATAATATTTCTGCCGTGATTTTGTACATATATTCTTAAACTGGGGCGGCAATGGCAGTTTTTCGGGTGAAAAGTGTGAAATTTCGGTGTATTATTAACATAGTCATTCAAATTTCGAAGGTTCTGAGGTTTTATTTCATTATTAACGCAAATGCGTTTAGATCTCACATTAGTCTATGATTAATTGATAATTAGGTTAGGTTAGGTTAGCTTAGGTTAGGTTTGGTTAGGTTAGGTTAAGTTTGGTTAGGTAAGGTTAGGTTTGATAAGGTTGGGTTAGGTTAGGTTAGGTTAGGTTATTATTTGCACGGAAACATTTTTGTGAGAAAGTGGCTGATTTGTTGGTAAAAAATAGTAAAATTCATTCAAACTGAAAAATATTGATGCGAAAGATTAAAATATCGCCAAAAAAGAGGTTTGGAACGAGAAAGACGATAACTCGTAGAACAAATAATATTTCTGTTGTGATTTTATACATATATTCTTAAACTGGGGCGTCTCAAATGCAGTTTTTTGGGTGAAAAGTGTGAAATTTCCGCCTATACCGAACAAATGTTCATAAAAATTTTTAAGTTTCTGAGGTTTTTTTTTATATTTAACGTAAATGCGTTTGTATTGCACATTTGTCATGATTCATTGATAAACCTTACAATTTGGTTAGAAAGAAGCTGATTTAGTTGTAAAAGTAGTAAAATTCATTCTAAGTGCAACATATTGATGCAAAAGATTGAAATGTCGCCAAATAAGGGGTTTGGGTCGAAAAAGACCAAAACTCGTAAAAAAAAAAAATATTTCTGTCCCATATTCTTAAATTGGGGCGTCAAATGCAGTTTTTGGATTGAAAAGTGTGAAATTTACGCCTTATCCGAACAAATGTTCATACAGATTTCATAGTTTTGACATTTTATGCAAATTAACGCAAATGCGTTTTTGTCGCACATTTTTTATGATTCATTGATAATCCTTAATTTTTTTAAGAAAGTGGCAAATTTAGTGGTAAAAGTAGTAAAATTCATTCAAAGTGCAAAATATTGATGCAAAAGATTGAAATATCGCCAAATACGGGGTTTGGGTCGGAAAAGGTAAAAACTCTTAGAACAAACAATATTTGTGTGGTAGTTTTGTACATATTTTCTTAAACTGGAACATATATGGCAGTTTTTCGGCTAAAAAAAGTGAAATTTCCGTGGATTATTAACAAATGTTCATACAAATTTCGAAGGTTCTGAGGTTTTTTATCATAATTAACGCAAATGCGTTTCTATCGCATGTTTTACATGATTCATTGATAATCTTTACATTTTTGTAAAATAGTGTCTGATTTAGTGGTAAAAAGTAGTAAAATTCATTGAAACTGAAAAATATTGATGTTAAAGATTGAAATAAGGCCAAATTAGGGGTTTGGAACTAATAAGACGAAAACTCGTAGAACAAATAATAATTCTGTCGTGATTTTATATAAATATATTCTTAAACTGGGGCGTCAATGGCAGTTTTTCGGGTGAAATGTGTGAAATTTCCGCTTATTCCGAACAAAATATTCATATAAATTTCGAAGTTTCTGAGGTTTTTTTTCATATTTAACTCAAATGCATTTCTATCGCATATTTGTCATGATCCATTGATATTCCTTACAATTTTGTAAGAATGTGGCTGATTTAGTAGTTAAAGTAGTAAAATTCATTAAAAGTGCAAAATATTGATGCAAAAGATTGAAATGTCACTAAATAAGGGGTTTAGGTCGAAAAAGACGAAAATCGTAGAACAAATAATATTTCTGCTATAATTTTGTACATATATTCCTAAACTGGGGCGTCAATGGCAGTTTTTCGGGTGAAAAGTGTGAAATCACCGTGTATTATTATTAACAAATGTTCGTACAAATTTCGAAGGTTCTGAGGTTTTATTTCATAAATAACGCAAATGCGTTTCGATCTCACATTTGTCTTTGATTCATTGATTATTAGGTTAGGTTAGGTTACGTTAGGTTAGGTTTGGTAAGGTTAGGTTAGGTTAGGTTAGGTTGGGTTAGGTTAGGTTAGGTAAGGTTAGGTTAGGTTAGGTTAGGTTATTGTTTGTACGAAAACATTTTTTTGCGAAAGTGGCTGATTTGTTGGTAAAAAGTAGTAAAATTCATTCAAACTTAAAAATATTGATGCGAAAGATTAAAATATCGCCAAAAAAGAGAATTGGAACGAGAAAGACGAAAACTTGTAGAACAAATAATATTTATGTCGTGATTTTATACCTATATTCTTAAACTGGGGCGTCAATGGCAGTTTTTCGGGTGAAAAGTGTGAAATTTCCGCCTATTCCGAACAAATGTTCATACAAAATTCGAAGTTTCTGAGGCTTTTTTTTCATATTGAACGCAAATGCGTTTCAATCGCATATTTGTTATGATTCATTGATAATTTTTACAATTTTGTAAGAATGTGGCTGATTTTGTTGTAAAAGTAGTAAAATTCATTCAAAGTGCAAAATATTGATGCAAAAGATTGAAATATCCCAAAATAAGGGGTTTAGTTCGAAAAAGACGACAACTCGTAAAACCAATAATATTTCTGTCGTGATTTTGTACATATATTCATCAACGTGAGCGTCAATAGCAGTTTTTCGGGTGAAAAATGTGAAATTATCGTGTATTACTAGCAAATGGTTATACAAACTTCGAAGGTTCTGAGGTTTTATATCATAATTAACGAAGATGCGTTTCGATCTCACATTTGTCTATGATTCATTGATTATTAGGTTAGGTTAGGTTACGTTAGGTTAGGTTTGGTAAGGTTTGGTTAGGTTAGGTTGGGTTAGGTTAGGTTAGGTAAGGTTAGGTTAGGTTAGGTTAGGTTATTGTTTGTACGAAAACATTTTTGTGCGGAAGTGGCTGATTTGTTGGTAAAAAGTAGTAAAATTCATTCAAACTTAAAAATATTGATGCGAAAGATTAAAATATCGCCAAAAAAGAGAATTGGAACGAGAAAGACGAAAACTTGTAGAACAAATAATATTTATGTCGTGATTTTATATTTATATTCTTAAACTGGGGCGTCAATGGCAGTTTTTGGGTGAAAAGTGGGAAATTCCGCCTATTTCGAACAAATGTTCATACAAATTTTGAAGTTTCTGAGGTTTTTCTTCATATATAACGAAAAAGACGAAAACGCGTAGAATTAATAATATTTCTGTCGTGATTTTATACATATATTCTTAAACTAGGGCGTTAATGGCAGTTTTTCGGGCGAAAAATGTGAAATTTCCGTGAATTATTAACAAATGTTCATACAAATTTCCAAAGTTTTGACCTTTTATGACATAATTAACGCAAATGCGTTTCTATCGCACATTTGTCATAATTCATTAATAATCCTTAAATTTTTGTACGAAAGTGGCTGATTTGGTGGTAAAAAGTAGTAAAATTCATTCAAACTGAAAAATATTGATGCGAAAGATTAAAATATCGCCAAAAAAGAGGTTTGAAACGAGAAAGACGATAACTCGTAGAACAAATAATATTTCTGTTGTGATTTTATACATATATTCTTAAACTGGGGCGTCTCAAATGCAGGTTTTTTGGGTGAAAAGTGTGAAATCACCGTGTATTATTATTAACAAATGTTCGTACAAATTTCGAAGGTTCTGAGGTTTTATTTCATAAATAACGCAAATGCGTTTCGATCTCACATTTGTCTTTGATTCATTGATTATTAGGTTAGGTTAGGTTACGTTAGGTTAGGTTTGGTAAGGTTAGGTTAGGTTAGGTTAGGTTGGGTTAGGTTAGGTTAGGTAAGGTTAGGTTAGGTTAGGTTAGGTTATTGTTTGTACGAAAACATTTTTTGCGAAAGTGGCTGATTTGTTGGTAAAAAGTAGTAAAATTCATTCAAACTTAAAATATTGATGCGAAAGATTAAAATATCGCCAAAAACGAGAATTGGAACGAGAAAGACGAAAACTTGTAGAACAAATAATATTTATGTCGTGATTTTATACCTATATTCTTAAACTGGGGCGTCATGTAAAATATTGATGCAAAAGATTGAAATATCCCAAAATAAGGGGTTTAGTTCGAAAAAGACGACAACTCGTAAAACCAATAATATTTCTGTCGTGATTTTGTACATATATTCATCAACGTGAGCGTCAATAGCAGTTTTTCGGGTGAAAAATGTGAAATTATCGTGTATTACTAGCAAATGGTTATACAAACTTCGAAGGTTCTGAGGTTTTATATCATAATTAACGAAGATGCGTTTCGATCTCACATTTGTCTATGATTCATTGATTATTAGGTTAGGTTAGGTTACGTTAGGTTAGGTTTGGTAAGGTTTGGTTAGGTTAGGTTGGGTTAGGTTAGGTTAGGTAAGGTTAGGTTAGGTTAGGTTAGGTTATTGTTTGTACGAAAACATTTTTGTGCGGAAGTGGCTGATTTGTTGGTAAAAAGTAGTAAAATTCATTCAAACTTAAAAATATTGATGCGAAAGATTAAAATATCGCCAAAAAAGAGAATTGGAACGAGAAAGACGAAAACTTGTAGAACAAATAATATTTATGTCGTGATTTTATACCTATATTCTTAAACTGGGGCGTCAATGGCAGTTTTTGGGTGAAAAGTGGGAAATTTCCGCCTATTTCGAACAAATGTTCATACAAATTTTGAAGTTTCTGAGGTTTTTCTTCATATATAACGAAAAAGACGAAAACGCGTAGAATTAATAATATTTCTGTCGTGATTTTATACATATATTCTTAAACAAGGGCGTTAATGGCAGTTTTTCGGGCGAAAAATGTGAAATTTCCGTGAATTATTAACAAATGTTCATACAAATTTCCAAAGTTTTGACCTTTTATGACATAATTAACGCAAATGCGTTTCTATCGCACATTTGTCATAATTCATTAATAATCCTTAAATTTTTGTACGAAAGTGGCTGATTTGGTGGTAAAAAGTAGTAAAATTCATTCAAACTGAAAAATATTGATGCGAAAGATTAAAATATCGCCAAAAAAGAGGTTTGGAACGAGAAAGACGATAACTCGTAGAACAAATAATATTTCTGTTGTGATTTTATACATATATTCTTAAACTGGGGCGTCTCAAATGCAGTTTTTTGGGTGAAAAGTGTGAAATTTCCGTGTATTCGGAACAAATATTCATACAAATTTCGAAAGTTCTTAGGTTTTATTTTATAATTAACGCAAATGCACACATTTGTCATGATTCATTGATAATCCTTACATTTTTCTAAGAAAGTGGCTGATTTAGTGGTAAAAGTAGTAAAATTCATTAAAAGTACAGAATATTGATGCAAAAGATTGAAATGTCGCCAAATAAGGGTTTAGGTCGAAAAAGACGAAAACTCGTAGAACAAATAATATTTCTGCCGTGATTTTGTACATATATTCTTAAACTGGGGCGGCAATGGCAGTTTTTCGGGTGAAAAGTGTGAAATTTCGGTGTATTATTAACATAGTCATTCAAATTTCGAAGGTTCTGAGGTTTTATTTCATTATTAACGCAAATGCGTTTAGATCTCACATTAGTCTATGATTAATTGATAATTAGGTTAGGTTAGGTTAGCTTAGGTTAGGTTTGGTTAGGTTAGGTTAAGTTTGGTTAGGTAAGGTTAGGTTTGATAAGGTTGGGTTAGGTTAGGTTAGGTTAGGTTATTATTTGCACGGAAACATTTTTGTGAGAAAGTGGCTGATTTGTTGGTAAAAAATAGTAAAATTCATTCAAACTGAAAAATATTGATGCGAAAGATTAAAATATCGCCAAAAAAGAGGTTTGGAACGAGAAAGACGATAACTCGTAGAACAAATAATATTTCTGTTGTGATTTTATACATATATTCTTAAACTGGGGCGTCTCAAATGCAGTTTTTTGGGTGAAAAGTGTGAAATTTCCGCCTATACCGAACAAATGTTCATAAAAATTTTTAAGTTTCTGAGGTTTTTTTTTATATTTAACGTAAATGCGTTTGTATTGCACATTTGTCATGATTCATTGATAAACCTTACAATTTGGTTAGAAAGAAGCTGATTTAGTTGTAAAAGTAGTAAAATTCATTCTAAGTGCAACATATTGATGCAAAAGATTGAAATGTCGCCAAATAAGGGGTTTGGGTCGAAAAAGACCAAAACTCGTAAAAAAAAAAAATATTTCTGTCCCATATTCTTAAATTGGGGCGTCAAATGCAGTTTTTGGATTGAAAAGTGTGAAATTTACGCCTTATCCGAACAAATGTTCATACAGATTTCATAGTTTTGACATTTTATGCAAATTAACGCAAATGCGTTTTTGTCGCACATTTTTTATGATTCATTGATAATCCTTAATTTTTTTAAGAAAGTGGCAAATTTAGTGGTAAAAGTAGTAAAATTCATTCAAAGTGCAAAATATTGATGCAAAAGATTGAAATATCGCCAAATACGGGGTTTGGGTCGGAAAAGGTAAAAACTCTTAGAACAAACAATATTTGTGTGGTAGTTTTGTACATATTTTCTTAAACTGGAACATATATGGCAGTTTTTCGGCTAAAAAAAGTGAAATTTCCGTGGATTATTAACAAATGTTCATACAAATTTCGAAGGTTCTGAGGTTTTTTATCATAATTAACGCAAATGCGTTTCTATCGCATGTTTTACATGATTCATTGATAATCTTTACATTTTTGTAAAATAGTGTCTGATTTAGTGGTAAAAAGTAGTAAAATTCATTGAAACTGAAAAATATTGATGTTAAAGATTGAAATAAGGCCAAATTAGGGGTTTGGAACTAATAAGACGAAAACTCGTAGAACAAATAATAATTCTGTCGTGATTTTATACATATATTCTTAAACTGGGGCGTCAATGGCAGTTTTTCGGGTGAAATGTGTGAAATTTCCGCTTATTCCGAACAAAATATTCATATAAATTTCGAAGTTTCTGAGGTTTTTTTTCATATTTAACTCAAATGCATTTCTATCGCATATTTGTCATGATCCATTGATATTCCTTACAATTTTGTAAGAATGTGGCTGATTTAGTAGTTAAAGTAGTAAAATTCATTAAAAGTTCAAAATATTGATGCAAAAGATTGAAATGTCACTAAATAAGGGGTTTAGGTCGAAAAACACGAAAAATCGTAGAACAAATAATATTTCTGCTGTAATTTTGTACATATATTCCTAAACTGGGGCGTCAATGGCAGTTTTTCGGGTGAAAAGTGTGAAATCACCGTGTATTATTATTAACAAATGTTCGTACAAATTTCGAAGGTTCTGAGGTTTTATTTCATAAATAACGCAAATGCGTTTCGATCTCACATTTGTCTTTGATTCATTGATTATTAGGTTAGGTTACGTTAGGTTAGGTTTGGTAAGGTTAGGTTAGGTTAGGTTAGGTTGGGTTAGGTTAGGTTAGGTAAGGTTAGGTTAGGTTAGGTTAGGTTATTGTTTGTACGAAAACATTTTTTTGCGAAAGTGGCTGATTTGTTGGTAAAAAGTAGTAAAATTCATTCAAACTTAAAAATATTGATGCGAAAGATTAAAATATCGCCAAAAAAGAGAATTGGAACGAAAAAGACGAAAACTTGTAGAACAAATAATATTTATGTCGTGATTTTATACCTATATTCTTAAACTGGGGCGTCATGTAAAATATTGATGCAAAAGATTGAAATATCCCAAAATAAGGGGTTTAGTTCGAAAAAGACGACAACTCGTAAAACCAATAATATTTCTGTCGTGATTTTGTACATATATTCATCAACGTGAGCGTCAATAGCAGTTTTTCGGGTGAAAAATGTGAAATTATCGTGTATTACTAGCAAATGGTTATACAAACTTCGAAGGTTCTGAGGTTTTATACCATAATTAACGAAGATGCGTTTCGATCTCACATTTGTCTATGATTCATTGATTATTAGGTTAGGTTAGGTTACGTTAGGTTAGGTTTGGTAAGGTTTGGTTAGGTTAGGTTGGGTTAGGTTAGGTTAGGTAAGGTTAGGTTAGGTTAGGTTAGGTTATTGTTTGTACGAAAACATTTTTGTGCGGAAGTGGCTGATTTGTTGGTAAAAAGTAGTAAAATTCATTCAAACTTAAAAATATTGATGCGAAAGATTAAAATATCGCCAAAAAAGAGAATTGGAACGAGAAAGACGAAAACTTGTAGAACAAATAATATTTATGTCGTGATTTTATACCTATATTCTTAAACTGGGGCGTCATGTAAAATATTGATGCAAAAGATTGAAATATCCCAAAATAAGGGGTTTAGTTCGAAAAAGACGACAACTCGTAAAACCAATAATATTTCTGTCGTGATTTTGTACATATATTCATCAACGTGAGCGTCAATAGCAGTTTTTCGGGTGAAAAATGTGAAATTATCGTGTATTACTAGCAAATGGTTATACAAACTTCGAAGGTTCTGAGGTTTTATATCATAATTAACGAAGATGCGTTTCGATCTCACATTTGTCTATGATTCATTGATTATTAGGTTAGGTTAGGTTACGTTAGGTTAGGTTTGGTAAGGTTTGGTTAGGTCTGGTTGGGTTAGGTTAGGTTAGGTAAGGTTAGGTTAGGTTAGGTTAGGTTATTGTTTGTACGAAAACATTTTTGTGCGGAAGTGGCTGATTTGTTGGTAAAAAGTAGTAAAATTCATTCAAACTTAAAAATATTGATGCGAAAGATTGAAATATCGCCAAAAAAGAGCTTTGGAACCAGAAAGACGAAAACTCGTAAAACAAATAATATTTCTGTCATAATTTTATATTTATATTCTTAAACTGGGGCGTCAATGGCAGTTTTTGGGTGAAAAGTGGGAAATTTCCGCCTATTTCGAACAAATGTTCATACAAATTTTGAAGTTTCTGAGGTTTTTCTTCATATATAACGAAAAAGACGAAAACGCGTAGAATTAATAATATTTCTGTCGTGATTTTATTCATATATTCTTAAACTAGGGCGTTAATGGCAGTTTTTCGGGCGAAAAATGTGAAATTTCCGTGAATTATTAACAAATGTTCATACAAATTTCCAAAGTTTTGACCTTTTATGACATAATTAACGCAAATGCGTTTCTATCGCACATTTGTCATAATTCATTAATAATCCTTAAATTTTTGTACGAAAGTGGCTGATTTGGTGGTAAAAAGTAGTAAAATTCATTCAAACTGAAAAATATTGATGCAAAAGATTGAAATATCGCAAAAAATGAGGTTTAGAATGACAAAGACGAAAACTCGTAGAACAAATAATATTTATGACTTGATTTTGTACTATTATTCTTAAACTGGGGCGTCAATTGAGGTTTTTCGGGTGAAAAGTGTGAAATTTCCGTGTATTCGGAACAAATATTCATACAAATTTCGAAAGTTCTTAGGTTTTATTTTATAATTAACGCAAATGCACAAATTTGTCATGATTCATTGATAATCCTTACATTTTTCTAAGAAAGTGGCTGATTTAGTGGTAAAAGTAGTAAAATTCATTAAAAGTACAGAATATTGATGCAAAAGATTGAAATGTCGCCAAATAAGGGTTTAGGTCGAAAAAGACGAAAACTCGTAGAACAAATAATATTTCTGCCGTGATTTTGTACATATATTCTTAAACTGGGGCGTCAATGGCAGTTTTTCGGGTGAAAAGTGTGAAATTTCGGTGTATTATTAACATTGTCATTCAAATTTCGAAGGTTCTGAGGTTTTATTTCATTATTAACGCAAATGCGTTTAGATCTCACATTAGTCTATGATTAATTGATAATTAGGTTAGGTTAGGTTAGCTTAGGTTAGGTTTGGTTAGGTTAGGTTAGGTTTGGTTAGGTTAGGTTAGGTTTGATAAGGTTGGGTTAGATTAGGTTAGGTTAGGTTATTATTTGCACGGAAACATTTTTGTGAGAAAGTGGCTGATTTGTTGGTAAAAAGTAGTAAAATTCATTCAAACTGAAAAATATTGATGCGAAAGATTAAAATATCGCCAAAAAAGAGGTTTGGAACGAGAAAGACGATATAAACATAGAACAAATAATATTTCTGTCGTGATTTTATACATATATTCTGAAACTGGGGCGTCAAATGCAGTTTTTGGATTGAAAAGTGTGAAATTTACGCCTTATCCGAACAAATGTTCATACAGATTTCATGGTTTTGACATTTTATGCAAATTTACGCAAATGCGTTTTTGTCGCACATTTTTTATGATTCATTGATAATCCTTAATTTTTTTAAGAAAGTGGCAAATTTAGTGGTAAAAGTAGTAAAATTCATTCAAAGTGCAAAATATTGATGCAAAAGATTGAAATATCGCCAAATACGGGGTTTGGGTCGGAAAAGGTAAAAACTCTTAGAACAAACAATATTTGTGTGGTAGTTTTGTACATATTTTCTTAAACTGGGACATATATGGCAGTTTTTCGGCTAAAAAAAGTGAAATTTCCGTGGATTATTAACAAATGTTCATACAAATTTCGAAGGTTCTTAGGTTTTATTTTATAATTAACGCAATTGCGTTTCTATCACACGTTTGTCATGATTCATTGATAATCCTTACATTTGTGTAAGAAAGTGGCTGATTTAGTGGTAAAAAGTTTCTGAGGGTTTTCTTTATATATAACGAAAAAGACGGAAACGCGTTGAACTAACGATATTTTTGTAGTGATTTTGTACATATATTCTTAAACTGGGGCGTCAATGCAGTTTTTCGGGTGAAAAGTGTGACATTTCCGTATATTATTAACAAATGTTCATACAAATTTCGAAGGTTCTGAGGTTTTATATCATAATTAACGCAAATGCGTTTCGATCTCACATTTGTGTATGATTCATTGATTATTAGGTTAGGTTTGGTTAGGTTAGGTTAGTTTAGGTTAGGTTGGGATAGGTTAAGTAAGGTTAGTTTAGGTTAGGTTAGGTTATTTTTTGTTCGAAAGCATTTTTGTGTGAAAGTAGCTGATTTGTTGGTAAAAAGTAGTAAAATGCATTCAAACTGAAAAAGATTGATGCAAAGGATTCAAAAATCATTAAATATAAGGTTTAGGTCAAAAATGACGAAACCACGTAAAACATATAATATTTCGGTCGTGATTTTGTATATTTCTTCTTTAACCTGGGCGCTAGTTGCAGTTTTTTGAGTGAAAAGTATGAAAGTTTCGTTTCTTATTAACAAATGTTTATACCATATATACATTTTTTTGTTAAAATTTTGCCTTTTTTATAAATTTGATGGAATCAAGAATGTTTTTAGAGATTGCACATTAAATTGAATGCAAACTCAAATAAGATACTTTAGAAGCCCCTTCATTGCAATAAATAGCTATTGTATATACAGATTAGTAGGAACATGGTTTTGTTGAAATATGAAATAAATACAGCATTTTTTACTTTGTGTCACCTTCTCCGAACAAACACCAACAGTAGTTGTAATATTAGAATATTAGAATCTCCCATAATATTAGAATCTCTCATTTTTTGATATCGTTGTTCAATTCTATGAATATCCTGATTGAATCTTTGCTTATTGTTCATCACTTACATCTGCTAAGTTCTCTGGGAAAAAGTCCAGATGTGAATGCAAGAAGTGTATTTTCAGTGACATTCGATATCCTAGCTTCTGGTAACTGTGCAACAAGAGTTCATGTACAAGCTGTTCGTAATTGTCACAGGGATGTCACTTGTTTTTACACCGAACTTCTACCCTAAGATCTGTCCTTGACATACTTTAACAAACGACTGAAAAAAATATTAATTTCCTTTCAGTTATACAAAGTGTTTCATTCTTAATTTTTATTTCTTCTCCACCATTACTTCTTGTTTTGTTTAATTGATGATAACTTACTTTATTTCATATGAAAGGGAATGTTTGGTTGTTTGTTTGTCTTTGTGGGGCTTATGAGCGTATGCTCAATTATATCTTTATGAATTTCGTGGGGATGAGAAGTCAGTTGAATGTTTTTTTCGACCATGTATGTTACTTGATTTATTTACTTTTATCTGGTTGGTTGGCAGAGATTATCGCCTGGCAATAAAATAAGCCTACCGGATTGTTTTTTTTGCAATGGAATGTTAAATGAATTATATACCGTCAATGAAAAATATAAGTTAAATATGGGGCTATAATTGTATCATGTATCAATTCGTTACATCGCATCCATCTAGACGTATGCGAGTATTGTCGCATATTTAAAGTATTGCAAAAAAAAAGGGAAATTATAAACTGCGAGTTTCGCATTGTTTAGTCCACTGGTTCTAAAGCCGACTGCTCGTTTTATGGATCTCAAGCATTGTCATCCCTCTGCCCATGTTTCCATCACCAATTCAGATTTATTAAGGGGTACCACAGGGATGAATATGAAAAGAACGATTTATTTCAAAACGATGTTTGAGATTCCTGGTGGCTGTATTTGTATGTGTAGCAGTCTATCTTTCCACTTTGATGTATCTTCGTGGAAAATTAAGCATTATCAACATATATCGTGCGTGCGGTAACGCACTGGACTTCCGTGCAGAAGATCGTCGGTTCGAAGCCCGCGCTGTAATACTCCCCTCATACGACACAGGCATTTTTTCCGCCTAGTTTTTGAGGGTATAAGGATACTTATGACTTTGGTCATATCTATTCTTTAAAAAAATATTCCTTTCTTTCAATCATCTTCCTGTTCCTCGGTCTCAATTTGTTTCTGACGTTAACCACCGACTTGTATGACGAACTCCGTGACCTATTTGGCATGTCTCCCAGACCGGAAATTTAGGGTTCAAACCCAGCTGGAACCCAGATTTAAAAAAAAAAAGATTTCTAGTCTTGTTTTCACTTAAGGCCTCTTTAACCGGTTAGGTGACTTAAACGAGTTTACTCGATCTCTGTTGCCGTGCCCGTGGGACCGGCCATACAAAATTAGCGAGTTAAATCGCTCAACTTTATGCCTGTTTCTAGCCAATGTCTAGTACTACTATAATTCGAATAATCTAAAATATGAAACATATAGAGACATCTATTGAGACGATGAATAAATACTATAATATTACAGTTTACAGATATTATCGAATTTACAGAGATTTACCTAAAAGCTTCGCATGACAGTCGACATGTGTCTCTAATACAGGGTTGTCAGTGCGAGCGTTTTACTTATTTAACCGTTGAAATTTGAAATGATTTTATAGTTACATTATTAACTTTCTATACGTTATTAAAATAATTAATATTTTCATGTTATATGTACTTAAAATTCTATAAAATATTTGATGAATTTAACATATGTTTCCGTATTTTCTGTGATAAGCTGTGACAATCCTGACATTGTGTTTTTCTGAGTGAACGGCGGCACAAACGACACATATTGTACATATTTGGTCTTACAAGCCTTCGTAATATCCTTGGAATATATATACAAAAAATATAATTCTATTTGGTTTTATTTTTGCTAAAAAATTTACGGCCCTCCGGGATCAGCCATACTAATTAATACCTTGCGGCACTTAGGGTCAATATATTTCTGGTTGGTTGGAAGAGATTGCCACACGGCCATAATTCCGCCAGGTTTTACTTTATACAATTAAAGTGTAATACAATACAATATATAGTACATGTCCATGTACGTGTTTATTCGTGAGTTTATTTTAATTTTTATGGAGAAAATAAATATTTTTGAATTATATTTTTGAATAGAGATTGAGTTCATCCGCCCACAAATTGATTTAGTTTACGGTTTAACCCGCCAGTGGCTTTACAATTTCCGCCCCTCAAATTAATTCGCAAGGGCGTCTCTTTCCACTACAAAAACTTTTCCGTCCTTTCTTTCCAACCTTTTAAAAGTATGATTTTTTTACTTCCAGATTTAAATACGTTACAAAAAAAAACGTAAATACGCAATCAAACCTCATGAAACGGCCAAATAAATAATAACATTTAATCAATATGTGTTATTTTATCAATATGTGTTATTTTGATTTAAAAACTACATCAGTTAAAAACTACATCAATTATATATAATAACAGGTATAATTTGTGTTGGATCCTATATGGTATATGCAGTAATGTGCAATTTAAAAGGACTTAAATAACTATGATATATTCGCTGTACGATTGTAAGATGGCGCTTAAAACAGTAGAATGCAATCTATGATATATTAATATGTCCTTCCCTGTGATGTGTAACTAATACACATTGCTTCTAAAAACTTTAATATCTCTCTAAATATAATAAATACTGGGTTCAGATTTTAGGTATTCCTCCGTAATACATTTACACATTGAATGAAAAAAATAATATTATTAATAATTAGCACTTATCGGCCACATCAGAGATATTTTGTGAAAATCGGGAATAAATTCACCAATACAATCAAACGTGTGCCAGTGTGTGACGTGGGTATATCAATTCTAAAAAACCGCTATGGATGAGGAAGCGACGCTATTCACGTCTCACTCTTACTCTACTTCGGTATATGGGAACGCAAGAAATAGAATATCAGTTCGCTCGCTTCAGTAGCTCTTGGGCATTCGTTTGAGGTGGTCGTTTGGCCCGTTTTGTTAACGTCGGCCGATGTTTTTGTCATGTTTTCAGCAATAAAATTTCAATTATTATCACTTTTGATTTCAAATTTAATTAATTTAAGCGATTGGCTATGAATATTATTACTTTTCTGATTTTAAATGGCTCATTTTTACATGTGTATTGAATACACAGCACCGGAACGCGCGGATTTTTTTTAGCATAAGAAGGGAAAGGTTAAAAATAGAGTCACGAATATTGAGGATCCAAAATATGGGATTGAAATTCGACACACCAAGAACTCTTCGTCTAAATGGAGCGAGGCGAGCATTTACCATAAAACCACCGATGTAGATTCAATAGCATACTTTTTCATTTAATTAATTTTCACCCTGTTGCAATCTAGGTGACCATTTAGATTGAACCGCAGGTTCAAGGAGCTCCCTTAAGCTATACGTCGGACTACCTTCAACCCGATGGACTACTCTGCCCTTATGGTGGCAAAGGGGTAGGTTTTCAGTTCTCTCCAAGTTTTGTGAAAATTTTGGTGACATGTAGTATGCATTATATTATTTTCACATAATTTAATTTAAAATAAAATACTTTTCTGTGGAATCTGATTTTCTTTTGGTGGTACAGCTACTATATATCTTTCGAGTGTGGTGCCAGCAAAAAACATGACATTAAGCCTTAAATTCGTTGACACTTCTATTTTTTTACACTCAAATGTGTCACCGATAGAGGAGTCTCTTTGGTCAGTTTCCTTTTCGGCACTAAATGACGTTTATTGTAGATCGCGCTGCATGGTTACATATTACCCCCCTCTAACTGTGCTATTTAGCCAACATAACAAAAAACGCTATATAAAACACTGCGTAACGGAAGGTTCAACAGATTAAACCTCCCGCTCGTCATATAATTATAATCTCAATACCTGCAGTAACAATTTTATAATCTATTATAACTTATAGAGTCTACAGCAGTGATGGGTAACCTATGACACGCGTGTCAGAGGTGACACGCCAAGACATTTTGGGTGACACGCATCGTTCACGGACGGTCTTCACCCAAGAACGAGCGATTCGCTTTGTTCGCTCGATTCGCTTTCTTCGCTGACTGCACTGGACTTTGTAAGAGGTCTATAAATTTAACATCAGCAAGTTTCTCCATTGCTCACTTAATAGCACAACATGGAAGATCCATCAGTGTAGGAGAATTTATTAACACATTGTAATCGGGTACTTTTCGCGACAAGTGATGACGCAATGCGGGTACTTTTAGATTTTTTTGCGCCAAAATTAGACTTTCGTAAAAAAACCATATCTATCAAACTAATTAGTATTTTTTCGAAAAACTTTTTGTATCTTACTAAAAATAGAACTATCTATATCTTTATTATGCAAAATATGGGTTGCTCTATTTTTTACTCACACAAAATGACTACATTCTAGGTAAACATTGAAAAAAATACTATACTCTTTCACCATAAACAATTATTTTATTCACATAAAATTACAATATAATTACGAAATTTTCAAAAGATCTTATAAGAATCTTATAAATTCGTCTTCGGGAAAAAGTTGATGGCAGAGGCATAATATCTTCTTCACTATCATCGTCATCCTCGGAATCGGAAAAATCTTCTATGTCGCTTTGGCAGGAATAATTAGATAAATTGTCAGCAAACAATTCATCATCACTCTCGTTTACATCCTGATTCATGTTCAGGGACAGTAAAATTAACTTTCAAAAATAGTTTATCACAAAAAAAAACAGTGGCAGGAAACAGTGGCGAAGTAAAAAAAGTTTTTGAACAAATACACCACGATAGTTAGGTATTTTCTACAAAAATTCGATAATTCAAAACAAAATAAAATACTTCGTAAAAGCAGAATAAACTCAGAAACACGATACTAAGACTTCCGAACGAAAGCAGTACACTGGAGTCACTAGAGAAACGATCAACAATGCTAAAACAAGATCCCGATTTGTTATCATTGAAACATATTTTTTTGTAAACATAACCGCTGTTATTTTTATTTGGCCTTTTGTGTTGTTATCACCCAACCTCATTGTATCAACAGGTAGATGCGTTAGGTACCCCTTACAATAGATAACGCGCAGTTCCCACCCCCATTTGGCGACCGTGTTTACAAGTTTCCCGCATACCACCGCTTGGCAAACCAAAACGAGTAAACTCGTCTCCCGCTCTCTATTATAAAACGGGATAGAACGAGTTTTATCGTTTCCCGCAAAAAATGTGTTAAAAATACTTTTCTAAGATGTGCACGAGTTCTATTTCATGGTATGCAAAATAAAGATACTATTATTAAGCGGATTAAGTTACCACTCAGTAGAGAAATTGACTGACTGCAGTCAGTATGAAGTTCATCAGTATGAAGTTTGTAACGCTTGCTGGTTTTTAAAATGTACGAAATACCAACCTTCAATTGAAGATTTAGCAAATGCAATTTAGCAACAAAAAGTCACTAATGTAAATAAGGATTTGTTTTTGCTTTTTAATAATAATAAATAAACAGTTCAAAACAAAACTCTTTCATTTACTAGGGCTACAAAAATTATTAAAATTCCTAAATGTGTGACACGGCACCCGGGTCAAGCCAGGTTTTTTTTAGAATTTTGACACGCCGAGCTAAAAAGGCTACCCATCACTACTTGTCTAGAGCAACTACGACCAAAAATTGCATTGCTAGAACTAGTTATATAAAAACTCTCAGAGTTATTGAAAACAACACATTAATGAATTAATCGATCCAATTTTCTAACGAATACTCGATCACATAGTTAGAAAACCAAGAATCAGTCTGGGTGGAAGAATAACTGCATATACCTGTATATAATGATGATGAGGGAAAAGGCTGAAGTATAAATGGGAAATAATAATTGCTTTATTAATTTAAAACATTTCCACAAAGTGAAAGCGTGGTACTAGAGAGAATATGTTATGTTTTTTTTAAATTTATTATTTTTTCCATGAAGAATGAGGTTAGACTGTAGGTGAGGGGAATATCAGGACGTCTATTAGTACGCCATGGTCGACCAAAGATTTAATCAAACTTTTCTAACGATATTCTTTTTGGATAAAAGCTCAAATTTTGTATTTGAAATTACAAAGGCCTGCCGTAATTCTCCCCAAGACTAGGAAATTTAACGGAGCAGCCCAATGCGGCCCACACTTGCAGGACCGGACTAAAATACAACATTACGTGTTTTTATTTTTTATATATTTAATTATATATTGTATGTAGTCTTGTGGTTACAGAAAGTATGGAACAATTTTAAGCATAGACGATCTTGCGCATTCAATACATTAACTTCATTATTATTTTTAACACTGCAATCAAACATGCCTTTTAATTGGTGTTACATTTTTTAAGTTGTACTATGTAGTATTGTTTTGTCTAATACTTTGTTGTGCATTGGTATAAAAGCTATTTTTTACAATAAATTAACTTGATGATTATTTTACACTGCAATCAAACATACATTATTATTGGTGTTACATTTTTAAGTTGTACTATTGTTTTGTCGATTACTTTGTTATGCATTGGTATAAAAGCTATTTTATACAATAAATTAACTTGATGATTATTTTACACTGCAATTAAACATACATTATTATTGGTGTTACATTTTTTAAGTTGTACTATGTAGTATTGTTTTGTCGATTACTTTGTTGTGCATTGGGTATAAAAACAATTTTTTACAATAAATTAACTTGATGATTATTTTACACTGCAATCAAACGTACATTATTATTGGTGTTACATTTTTTAAGTTGCACTATGTAGTATTGTTTTGTCGATTACTTTGTTGTGCATTGGTATAAAAAGCAATTTTTTACAATAAATTAACTTGATGATTATTTAACACTGCAATCAAACATATATTATTATTGGTGTTATATTTTTTTAAGTTGTACTATGTAGTATTGTTTTGTCGGTTACTTTGTTGTGCGTTGGTATAAAAGCTATTTTTTACAATAAATTAACGTGATGATTATTTTACACTACAATCAAACATGCATTATTATTGGTATTACATGTTTTAAGTTGTACTATGTAGTATTGTTTTGTCGATTATTTTGTTGTGCATTGGTATAAAAGCTATTTTTTACAATAAATTAACTTGATGATTATTTTACACTGCAATTAAACATACATTATTATTGATGTTACATTTTTAAGTTGTACTATGATGTAGAGTATTGCTTTGTCGATTACTTTGTTGTGCATTTATACAAAAGCTATTTTTTACAATAAATTAACTTGATGATTATTTTACACTGCAATCAAACATACATTATTATTGGTGTTACATTTTTAAGTTGTACTATTGTTTTGTCGATTACTTTGTTGTGCATTGGTATAAAAGCTATTTTATACAATAAATTAACTTGATGATTATTTTACACTGCAATTAAACATACATTATTATTGGTGTTACATTTTTTAAGTTGTACTATGTAGTATTGTTTTGTCGATTACTTTGTTGTGCATTGGGTATAAAAACAATTTTTTACAATAAATTAACTTGATGATTATTTTACACTGCAATCAAACGTACATTATTATTGGTGTTACATTTTTTAAGTTGCACTATGTAGTATTGTTTTGTCGATTACTTTGTTGTGCATTGGTATAAAAAGCAATTTTTTACAATAAATTAACTTGATGATTATTTTACACTGCAATCAAACATACATTATTATTGGTGTTACATTTTTTAAGTTGTACTATGCAGTATTGTTTTGTCGGTTACTTTATTGTGCATTGGTATAAAAGCTATTTTTTACTATAAATTAACTTGATGATTATTTGACACTGCAATCAAACATACATTATTATTGGTGTTACATTTTTAAGTTGTACTATGTAGTATTGTTTTGTCGATTATTTTGTTGTGCATTGGTATAAAAGCTATTTTTTACAATAAATTAACTTGATGATTATTTTACACTGCAATTAAACATACATTATTATTGATGTTACATTTTTAAGTTGTACTATGATGTAGAGTATTGCTTTGTCGATTACTTTGTTGTGCATTTATACAAAAGCTATTTTTTACAATAAATTAACTTGATGATTATTTTACACTGCAATCAAACATACATTATTATTGGTGTTACATTTTTAAGTTGTACTATTGTTTTGTCGATTATTTTGTTGTGCATTGGTATAAAAGCTATTTTTTACAATAAATTAACTTGATGATTATTTTACACTGCAATTAAACATACATTATTATTGATGTTACATTTTTAAGTTGTACTATGATGTAGAGTATTGCTTTGTCGATTACTTTGTTGTGCATTTATACAAAAGCTATTTTTTACAATAAATTAACTTGATGATTATTTTACACTGCAATCAAACATACATTATTATTGGTGTTACATTTTTAAGTTGTACTATTGTTTTGTCGATTACTTTGTTGTGCATTGGTATAAAAGCTATTTTATACAATAAATTAACTTGATGATTATTTTACACTGCAATTAAACATACATTATTATTGGTGTTACATTTTTTAAGTTGTACTATGTAGTATTGTTTTGTCGATTACTTTGTTGTGCATTGGGTATAAAAACAATTTTTTACAATAAATTAACTTGATGATTATTTTACACTGCAATCAAACGTACATTATTATTGGTGTTACATTTTTTAAGTTGCACTATGTAGTATTGTTTTGTCGATTACTTTGTTGTGCATTGGTATAAAAAGCAATTTTTTACAATAAATTAACTTGATGATTATTTTACACTGCAATCAAACATACATTATTATTGGTGTTACATTTTTTAAGTTGTACTATGCAGTATTGTTTTGTCGGTTACTTTATTGTGCATTGGTATAAAAGCTATTTTTTACTATAAATTAACTTGATGATTATTTGACACTGCAATCAAATATACATTATTATTGGTGTTACATTTTTTAAGTTGTACTATGTAGTATTGTTTTGTCGATTACTTTGTTGTGCATTGGGTATAAAAACAATTTTTTACAATAAATTAACTTGATGATTATTTTACACTGCACTCAAACGTACATTATTATTGGTGTTACATTTTTTAAGTTGCACTATGTAGTATTGTTTTGTCGATTACTTTGTTGTGCATTGGTATAAAAAGCAATTTTTTACAATAAATTAACTTGATGATTATTTAACACTGCAATCAAACATATATTATTATTGGTGTTATATTTTTTTAAGTTGTACTATGTAGTATTGTTTTGTCGGTTACTTTGTTGTGCGTTGGTATAAAAGCTATTTTTTACAATAAATTAACGTGATGATTATTTTACACTACAATCAAACATGCATTATTATTGGTATTACATGTTTTAAGTTGTACTATGTAGTATTGTTTTGTCGATTATTTTGTTGTGCATTGGTATAAAAGCTATTTTTTACAATAAATTAACTTGATGATTATTTTACACTGCAATTAAACATACATTATTATTGATGTTACATTTTTAAGTTGTACTATGATGTAGAGTATTGCTTTGTCGATTACTTTGTTGTGCATTGATACAAAAGCTATTTTTTACAATAAATTAACTTGATGATTATTTTACACTGCAATCAAACATACATTATTATTGGTGTTACATTTTTAAGTTGTACTATTGTTTTGTCGATTACTTTGTTGTGCATTGGTATAAAAGCTATTTTATACAATAAATTAACTTGATGATTATTTTACACTGCAATTAAACATACATTATTATTGGTGTTACATTTTTTAAGTTGTACTATGTAGTATTGTTTTGTCGATTACTTTGTTGTGCATTGGGTATAAAAACAATTTTTTACAATAAATTAACTTGATGATTATTTTACACTGCAATCAAACGTACATTATTATTGGTGTTACATTTTTTAAGTTGCACTATGTAGTATTGTTTTGTCGATTACTTTGTTGTGCATTGGTATAAAAAGCAATTTTTTACAATAAATTAACTTGATGATTATTTTACACTGCAATCAAACATACATTATTATTGGTGTTACATTTTTTAAGTTGTACTATGCAGTATTGTTTTGTCGGTTATTTATTGTGCATTGGTATAAAAGCTATTTTTTACTATAAATTAACTTGATGATTATTTGACACTGCAATCAAACATACATTATTATTGGTGTTACATTTTTAAGTTGTACTATGTAGTATTGTTTTGTCGATTATTTTGTTGTGCATTGGTATAAAAGCTATTTTTTACAATAAATTAACTTGATGATTATTTTACACTGCAATTAAACATACATTATTATTGATGTTACATTTTTAAGTTGTACTATGATGTAGAGTATTGCTTTGTCGATTACTTTGTTGTGCATTTATACAAAAGCTATTTTTTACAATAAATTAACTTGATGATTATTTTACACTGCAATCAAACATACATTATTATTGGTGTTACATTTTTAAGTTGTACTATTGTTTTGTCGATTATTTTGTTGTGCATTGGTATAAAAGCTATTTTTTACAATAAATTAACTTGATGATTATTTTACACTGCAATTAAACATACATTATTATTGATGTTACATTTTTAAGTTGTACTATGATGTAGAGTATTGCTTTGTCGATTACTTTGTTGTGCATTTATACAAAAGCTATTTTTTACAATAAATTAACTTGATGATTATTTTACACTGCAATCAAACATACATTATTATTGGTGTTACATTTTTAAGTTGTACTATTGTTTTGTCGATTACTTTGTTGTGCATTGGTATAAAAGCTATTTTATACAATAAATTAACTTGATGATTATTTTACACTGCAATTAAACATACATTATTATTGGTGTTACATTTTTTAAGTTGTACTATGTAGTATTGTTTTGTCGATTACTTTGTTGTGCATTGGGTATAAAAACAATTTTTTACAATAAATTAACTTGATGATTATTTTACACTGCAATCAAACGTACATTATTATTGGTGTTACATTTTTTAAGTTGCACTATGTAGTATTGTTTTGTCGATTACTTTGTTGTGCATTGGTATAAAAAGCAATTTTTTACAATAAATTAACTTGATGATTATTTTACACTGCAATCAAACATACATTATTATTGGTGTTACATTTTTTAAGTTGTACTATGCAGTATTGTTTTGTCGGTTACTTTATTGTGCATTGGTATAAAAGCTATTTTTTACTATAAATTAACTTGATGATTATTTGACACTGCAATCAAATATACATTATTATTGGTGTTACATTTTTTAAGTTGTACTATGTAGTATTGTTTTGTCGATTACTTTGTTGTGCATTGGGTATAAAAACAATTTTTTACAATAAATTAACTTGATGATTATTTTACACTGCAATCAAACGTACATTATTATTGGTGTTACATTTTTTAAGTTGCACTATGTAGTATTGTTTTGTCGATTACTTTGTTGTGCATTGGTATAAAAAGCAATTTTTTTACAATAAATTAACTTGATGATTATTTAACACTGCAATCAAACATATATTATTATTGGTGTTATATTTTTTTAAGTTGTACTATGTAGTATTGTTTTGTCGGTTACTTTGTTGTGCGTTGGTATAAAAGCTATTTTTTACAATAAATTAACGTGATGATTATTTTACACTACAATCAAACATGCATTATTATTGGTATTACATGTTTTAAGTTGTACTATGTAGTATTGTTTTGTCGATTATTTTGTTGTGCATTGGTATAAAAGCTATTTTTTACAATAAATTAACTTGATGATTATTTTACACTGCAATTAAACATACATTATTATTGATGTTACATTTTTAAGTTGTACTATGATGTAGAGTATTGCTTTGTCGATTACTTTGTTGTGCATTTATACAAAAGCTATTTTTTACAATAAATTAACTTGATGATTATTTTACACTGCAATCAAACATACATTATTATTGGTGTTACATTTTTAAGTTGTACTATTGTTTTGTCGATTACTTTGTTGTGCATTGGTATAAAAGCTATTTTATACAATAAATTAACTTGATGATTATTTTACACTGCAATTAAACATACATTATTATTGGTGTTACATTTTTTAAGTTGTACTATGTAGTATTGTTTTGTCGATTACTTTGTTGTGCATTGGGTATAAAAACAATTTTTTACAATAAATTAACTTGATGATTATTTTACACTGCAATCAAACGTACATTATTATTGGTGTTACATTTTTTAAGTTGCACTATGTAGTATTGTTTTGTCGATTACTTTGTTGTGCATTGGTATAAAAAGCAATTTTTTACAATAAATTAACTTGATGATTATTTTACACTGCAATCAAACATACATTATTATTGGTGTTACATTTTTTAAGTTGTACTATGCAGTATTGTTTTGTCGGTTACTTTATTGTGCATTGGTATAAAAGCTATTTTTTACTATAAATTAACTTGATGATTATTTGACACTGCAATCAAATATACATTATTATTGGTGTTACATTTTTTAAGTTGTACTATGTAGTATTGTTTTGTCGATTACTTTGTTGTGCATTGGGTATAAAAACAATTTTTTACAATAAATTAACTTGATGATTATTTTACACTGCACTCAAACGTACATTATTATTGGTGTTACATTTTTTAAGTTGCACTATGTAGTATTGTTTTGTCGATTACTTTGTTGTGCATTGGTATAAAAAGCAATTTTTTACAATAAATTAACTTGATGATTATTTAACACTGCAATCAAACATATATTATTATTGGTGTTATATTTTTTTAAGTTGTACTATGTAGTATTGTTTTGTCGGTTACTTTGTTGTGCGTTGGTATAAAAGCTATTTTTTACAATAAATTAACGTGATGATTATTTTACACTACAATCAAACATGCATTATTATTGGTATTACATGTTTTAAGTTGTACTATGTAGTATTGTTTTGTCGATTATTTTGTTGTGCATTGGTATAAAAGCTATTTTTTACAATAAATTAACTTGATGATTATTTTACACTGCAATTAAACATACATTATTATTGATGTTACATTTTTAAGTTGTACTATGATGTAGAGTATTGCTTTGTCGATTACTTTGTTGTGCATTGATACAAAAGCTATTTTTTACAATAAATTAACTTGATGATTATTTTACACTGCAATCAAACATACATTATTATTGGTGTTACATTTTTAAGTTGTACTATTGTTTTGTCGATTACTTTGTTGTGCATTGGTATAAAAGCTATTTTATACAATAAATTAACTTGATGATTATTTTACACTGCAATTAAACATACATTATTATTGGTGTTACATTTTTTAAGTTGTACTATGTAGTATTGTTTTGTCGATTACTTTGTTGTGCATTGGGTATAAAAACAATTTTTTACAATAAATTAACTTGATGATTATTTTACACTGCAATCAAACGTACATTATTATTGGTGTTACATTTTTTAAGTTGCACTATGTAGTATTGTTTTGTCGATTACTTTGTTGTGCATTGGTATAAAAAGCAATTTTTTACAATAAATTAACTTGATGATTATTTTACACTGCAATCAAACATACATTATTATTGGTGTTACATTTTTTAAGTTGTACTATGCAGTATTGTTTTGTCGGTTATTTATTGTGCATTGGTATAAAAGCTATTTTTTACTATAAATTAACTTGATGATTATTTGACACTGCAATCAAACATACATTATTATTGGTGTTACATTTTTAAGTTGTACTATGTAGTATTGTTTTGTCGATTATTTTGTTGTGCATTGGTATAAAAGCTATTTTTTACAATAAATTAACTTGATGATTATTTTACACTGCAATTAAACATACATTATTATTGATGTTACATTTTTAAGTTGTACTATGATGTAGAGTATTGCTTTGTCGATTACTTTGTTGTGCATTTATACAAAAGCTATTTTTTACAATAAATTAACTTGATGATTATTTTACA
This sequence comes from Odontocerum albicorne, assembly GCA_949825065.1. Taxonomy (NCBI): domain Eukaryota; kingdom Metazoa; phylum Arthropoda; class Insecta; order Trichoptera; family Odontoceridae; genus Odontocerum; species Odontocerum albicorne. The sequence continues at coordinate 31,835 of CATKWJ010000927.1, forward strand.
CTGCAATCAAACATACATTATTATTGGTGTTACATTTTTAAGTTGTACTATTGTTTTGTCGATTATTTTGTTGTGCATTGGTATAAAAGCTATTTTTTACAATAAATTAACTTGATGATTATTTTACACTGCAATTAAACATACATTATTATTGATGTTACATTTTTAAGTTGTACTATGATGTAGAGTATTGCTTTGTCGATTACTTTGTTGTGCATTTATACAAAAGCTATTTTTTACAATAAATTAACTTGATGATTATTTTACACTGCAATCAAACATACATTATTATTGGTGTTACATTTTTAAGTTGTACTATTGTTTTGTCGATTACTTTGTTGTGCATTGGTATAAAAGCTATTTTATACAATAAATTAACTTGATGATTATTTTACACTGCAATTAAACATACATTATTATTGGTGTTACATTTTTTAAGTTGTACTATGTAGTATTGTTTTGTCGATTACTTTGTTGTGCATTGGGTATAAAAACAATTTTTTACAATAAATTAACTTGATGATTATTTTACACTGCAATCAAACGTACATTATTATTGGTGTTACATTTTTTAAGTTGCACTATGTAGTATTGTTTTGTCGATTACTTTGTTGTGCATTGGTATAAAAAGCAATTTTTTACAATAAATTAACTTGATGATTATTTTACACTGCAATCAAACATACATTATTATTGGTGTTACATTTTTTAAGTTGTACTATGCAGTATTGTTTTGTCGGTTACTTTATTGTGCATTGGTATAAAAGCTATTTTTTACTATAAATTAACTTGATGATTATTTGACACTGCAATCAAATATACATTATTATTGGTGTTACATTTTTTAAGTTGTACTATGTAGTATTGTTTTGTCGATTACTTTGTTGTGCATTGGGTATAAAAACAATTTTTTACAATAAATTAACTTGATGATTATTTTACACTGCAATCAAACGTACATTATTATTGGTGTTACATTTTTTAAGTTGCACTATGTAGTATTGTTTTGTCGATTACTTTGTTGTGCATTGGTATAAAAAGCAATTTTTTTACAATAAATTAACTTGATGATTATTTAACACTGCAATCAAACATATATTATTATTGGTGTTATATTTTTTTAAGTTGTACTATGTAGTATTGTTTTGTCGGTTACTTTGTTGTGCGTTGGTATAAAAGCTATTTTTTACAATAAATTAACGTGATGATTATTTTACACTACAATCAAACATGCATTATTATTGGTATTACATGTTTTAAGTTGTACTATGTAGTATTGTTTTGTCGATTATTTTGTTGTGCATTGGTATAAAAGCTATTTTTTACAATAAATTAACTTGATGATATTTTACACTGCAATTAAACATACATTATTATTGATGTTACATTTTTAAGTTGTACTATGATGTAGAGTATTGCTTTGTCGATTACTTTGTTGTGCATTTATACAAAAGCTATTTTTTACAATAAATTAACTTGATGATTATTTTACACTGCAATCAAACATACATTATTATTGGTGTTACATTTTTAAGTTGTACTATTGTTTTGTCGATTACTTTGTTGTGCATTGGTATAAAAGCTATTTTATACAATAAATTAACTTGATGATTATTTTACACTGCAATTAAACATACATTATTATTGGTGTTACATTTTTTAAGTTGTACTATGCAGTATTGTTTTGTCGGTTACTTTATTGTGCATTGGTATAAAAGCTATTTTTTACTATAAATTAACTTGATGATTATTTGACACTGCAATCAAATATACATTATTATTGGTGTTACATTTTTTAAGTTGTACTATGTAGTATTGTTTTGTCGATTACTTTGTTGTGCATTGGGTATAAAAACAATTTTTTACAATAAATTAACTTGATGATTATTTTACACTGCAATCAAACGTACATTATTATTGGTGTTACATTTTTTAAGTTGCACTATGTAGTATTGTTTTGTCGATTACTTTGTTGTGCATTGGTATAAAAAGCAATTTTTTACAATAAATTAACTTGATGATTATTTAACACTGCAATCAAACATATATTATTATTGGTGTTATATTTTTTTAAGTTGTACTATGTAGTATTGTTTTGTCGGTTACTTTGTTGTGCGTTGGTATAAAAGCTATTTTTTACAATAAATTAACGTGATGATTATTTTACACTACAATCAAACATGCATTATTATTGGTATTACATGTTTTAAGTTGTACTATGTAGTATTGTTTTGTCGATTATTTTGTTGTGCATTGGTATAAAAGCTATTTTTTACAATAAATTAACTTGATGATTATTTTACACTGCAATTAAACATACATTATTATTGATGTTACATTTTTAAGTTGTACTATGATGTAGAGTATTGCTTTGTCGATTACTTTGTTGTGCATTGATACAAAAGCTATTTTTTACAATAAATTAACTTGATGATTATTTTACACTGCAATCAAACATACATTATTATTGGTGTTACATTTTTAAGTTGTACTATTGTTTTGTCGATTACTTTGTTGTGCATTGGTATAAAAGCTATTTTATACAATAAATTAACTTGATGATTATTTTACACTGCAATTAAACATACATTATTATTGGTGTTACATTTTTTAAGTTGTACTATGTAGTATTGTTTTGTCGATTACTTTGTTGTGCATTGGGTATAAAAACAATTTTTTACAATAAATTAACTTGATGATTATTTTACACTGCAATCAAACGTACATTATTATTGGTGTTACATTTTTTAAGTTGCACTATGTAGTATTGTTTTGTCGATTACTTTGTTGTGCATTGGTATAAAAAGCAATTTTTTACAATAAATTAACTTGATGATTATTTTACACTGCAATCAAACATACATTATTATTGGTGTTACATTTTTTAAGTTGTACTATGCAGTATTGTTTTGTCGGTTATTTATTGTGCATTGGTATAAAAGCTATTTTTTACTATAAATTAACTTGATGATTATTTGACACTGCAATCAAATATACATTATTATTGGTGTTACATTTTTTAAGTTGTACTATGTAGTATTGTTTTGTCGGTTACTTTGTTGTGCGTTGGTATAAAAGCTATTTTTTACAATAAATTAACGTGATGATTATTTTACACTACAATCAAACATGCATTATTATTGGTATTACATGTTTTAAGTTGTACTATGTAGTATTGTTTTGTCGATTATTTTGTTGTGCATTGGTATAAAAGCTATTTTTTACAATAAATTAACTTGATGATTATTTTACACTGCAATTAAACATACATTATTATTGATGTTACATTTTTAAGTTGTACTATGATGTAGAGTATTGCTTTGTCGATTACTTTGTTGTGCATTGATACAAAAGCTATTTTTTACAATCAATTAACTTGATGATTATTTTACACTGCAATCAAACATACATTATTATTGGTGTTACATTTTTTAAGTTGTACTATGTAGTATTGTTTTGTCGATTACTTTGTTGTGCATTGGTATTAAAACTATTTTTTACAATAAATTAACTTGATGATTATTTTACACTGCAATCAAACATACATTATTATTGGTGTTACATTTTTTAAATTGCACTATGTAGTATTGTTTTGTGGATTAATTTGTTGTTCATGGGTATAAAAGCTATTTTTTACAATTAATTAACTTGATGAATATTTAACACTGCAATCAAACATTAGTGGTGTTACATTTTTTAAATTGCACTACGTAGTGGTGTTTTATCGATTACTTTGTTGTTCATTGGTATAAAAGCTAAATTAACTTGATGATTATTTTACACTGCAATCAAACATACATTATTATTGGTTGTACATTTTTTAAGTTGTACTATGTAGTATTGTTTTGTCGATTACTTGGTTGTGCATTGGTATAAAAGCTATTTTTTACAATAAATTAACATGATGATTATTTTACACTGCAATTAAACATACATTATTATTGGTGTTACATTTTTTAAGTTGTACTATGTAGTATTGTTTTGTCGATTACTTTGTTGTGCATTGGTGTTACATTTTTTAAGGTATACTATGTAGTATTGTTTTGTCGATTACTTTGTTGTGCATTGGGTATAAAACATATTTTTTACAATAAATTAACTTGATGATTATTTTACACTGCAATTAAACATACATTATTATTGGTGTTACATTTTTTAAGTTGTACTATGTAGTATTGTTTTATCGATTACTTTGTTGTGCGTTGGTGTAAAAGCTAATTTTTACAACAAATTAACATGATGATTATTTTACACTGCAATTAAACATACATTATTATTGGGGTTACATTTTTTAAGTTGTACTATGTAGTATTGTTTTGTCGATTACTTTGTTGTGCATTGGTATAAAAGCTAATTTTTACAATTAATTAACTTGATGATTATTTTACACTGCAATTAAACATACATTATTATTGGTGTTACATTTTTTAAGTTGTACTATGTAGTATTGTTTTGTCGATTACTTTGTTGTGCATTGGTATAAAAGCTAATTTTTACAATTAATTAACATGATGATTATTTTACACTGCAATTAAACATACATTATTATTGGTGTTACATTTTTTAAGTTGTACTATGTAGTATTGTTTTGTCGATTACTTTGTTGTGCATTGGTATATAGGCTTTTTTATTAAATAAATTTACCTGATTATTATTTTACACTGATGTATGTAATCTTTTTTACACAATAAATTTGACCTTGAATGATGATGTATTGCTTTCTTCTCCAAAAATTCATCTACGTTGATCTACGAAGACAATATTTACTGGATCTACGAAAACCATATATATGATTCCATTGATAACATGGCTAATGCGTTTAGGTCTGTTTTGTTTTAGCGTGGATCTTGAATATGTTTTTAATAATTTAAGCAATGAAAAACTTTGTTCCACGGAACAGTTTATTAATGGTATGAATAAATAAAACAATTTAAATACTCAAATAAAGAGTTACTAATATTTGTTTTTCATTAGTTTGTTAAGCTATAACATAGCATTAAACATGTATGATTGTCGTTAGATTTTAAATATGAACTAAAGTGAACGCAATCTCCCATAAAGCATTAATCTAATTCGTTCTTCTACGTATTTTTGTGAACTATTTCAAAATTTTTGGGCGCCTCTAAGCAAATGTTATGCTTGAGAAAATGTAGCATGGTCCCTGAGACAGTTCACAAATTTGCCCCGATGCAACCTTGAAACGACGTCCAGTAATTTTAATTATTTTATGAACTTGTAGGAATACCTACCCAGATAAATAAATAAATAAATAATTGTCAAAATGAATAAGTGAATTGTTAAAACACAAATAAATAAAATTAATTATTGTTAATAATAAACATACAGGGTCATTGACCGATCAAGTATTCATAGATAGCTACACGTCAAGAACGGCGACAATGTTTACTATTTTTATAGTACCCGCGATTTGTCCAGTCATCTCCAAATATAAATAATTAACCTACCGCCAGTCCATGCGCCAGAGCGAGATAGAATATGTATCGCGAACTGGTTCATTCATTGGTATAAATTGCCCGCACTCTGAGAAATAAACATATATTCGTATTGTCATTCAGTCAACTGTCAAGACTTTGTTATTTATTTACCTGCTGTCCACTTATCGATTTATATCCGCATTCCTGAGTCTATATTTATTGAAAACAAATCAAGATCATCATGACTTATAGAAATAAGCAATCCGCTATATTGATGACTCTGTACGAGAAGTAACGCAGAATCAACTAAAACGAAGATAACGATGTCGATATCAAAATCATCAGCACGTCCTAATAGGACACACGCTACAAAGATAACGACCATCGTTACAAACTCTAATATAACCTTCGATTCTAATAAATAGCAAGTTATTTAGGTAAATACATTACATAAAACTAACAATAATGACAAATTAATAAATCTTGTTACAAATAAGCAAAAATGTGGCAGTTTTGTTAAAATCAAATAATATTTGGTGACGTTTGTCAAAAGTCACTGCGTTAGTCTGCATTGGCTAGGGATGGGGTATACGATAATTGGATTTTCAATTTTTTTATACCAAAAATTTTATGTTCGTAATTAATATTAATTCATAGTGGATCTTGGCCTATTTAAATATAGATACAAATCATACAATACATTAGAAAGTCAGTAAAATGAAAATTAGGAATTAAAACATCAGTTTAGAGAAAAATAATTTTTCGATTTATAAAAAAACTATTCGATTTGTAAAAAAAAAACGATTTAACCCCATCCCTTTGAGACATGACATTTAAAATGTCACAGGGACCATCCTACATTTTCCCAAGTACAATAAAAGTGACTGTGTACAGGAGAGTGGGAAGACCAACACTGAGATTGCTGGATAGTGTAATAGAAAACTGTTCTTTGGGGTTATAACCAATTGAAGAGGTGGGATGCTGCTAAGAGAGAGAGATAGGTGACAGAATCCTGCAAGCAGTCAACATTCACTCTGGGCTGATTAACTCTGAGGATACAATTTGTAAGGAAAGCTTGAAAAAAAATTGTAAAGACAGTAAAAAATAGATCCGACCCTGTTTTTTTTGCCTTTTAGTACCTTGACTTTAAGCAATGAAAATCTTCAAGTATTTGCTCTCATAAAGAACCAGAGATATCGTTGATTAATATTAAGAGGTCACACAACAAGAAAAAAGCATTGATAAACCGGAACTTATTATATTTGATGTATTTAAATTGCCACAAGTCCTGAAATCCTCTTTAAAAGGAATTTCATTAATTAAAATTTAATTTTGTTTTTTTTTAATGATTATGTGCGGTATGTGCGGTATATTGTGGGATGAACGTTTTGGTCTATCTGGAGTGATGCAGTGTGAGGGGTTTGATTCGCGTGATGTATAAATATGTAATTTTGAGTGTCACTGTTTGTCAGGTTAATGAGAATGTGCAACGGGGTTTTATATAATCAAAAATCGGAAGATGGAACGATTTATTTTTTCATGTTATGTGTCCTCAGTGAGATACAGGCAAACACCTAGTTTACTGGGGACACGGCAAATGAAAAGCAACAAACCCAGATCAATAAAAATTGTGTGTCGAAATTAAATTAGGAAACAACAAAAAAATACAAATTGACTGGTGCAAGTATATAACAATGCATAAGTCCGCCATTCTATTATCCACAATACAGCATTTACAATATAACATCGTTTGTATAGAATGGAAAATTGACTAGTACAAGTATAGTATATAACAATGCATAAGTCCGTCATTCTATTATCCATAATATAGCATTTACAATATAACATCGTTTGTATAGAATGGTAAATTGACTAGTACAAGTATAGTATATAACAATGCATAAGTCCGTCATTCTATTATCCACAATACAGCATTTACAATATAACATCGTTTGTATAGAATGGTAAATTGACTAGTACAAGTATAGTATATAATAATGCATAAGTCCGTCATTCTATTATTTACAATATAACATCGTTTGTATAGAATGGCAAACTGACGAGAAAAAGTATATTAACAATGCATAAGTCCGCCATTCTATTATCCCCAATACAGCATTTACAATATAACATCGTTTTTGTAGAATGGCAAACTGACGAGTACGAGCATATAACAATGCATAAGTCCGCCATTTTGTTGATATAGAAAACCACCTCAACTAGGCAAGGCCTGTAACGTGATTCAGACCTTTTAACAAACCGGTATCACTCGAGCAGAAAAGAGACTCGAAAAAAGAGGTAGAAATACGGGAAATAACGAAGTTGTTCCTTGTTAAAT
>CATKWJ010000928.1:0-30722 GCA_949825065.1 Odontocerum albicorne
ATTAAATAATAAAATCATTAGTTTTTTTGCGAAAATTTTAAACATAAAACATACTTTTCTATTTTGCTATCTCAAAATAAAAACATCGCCCTCCTTGACTTTTAATCTTCTTAAAAAGTTTCCAAATTAATTATAAAAAGTTAAGGAGCAACATGATGAATTAATCGGCAAAGCGAAAGCTCAAAATATTTTATTTTAAAAACACTTTGATGTATTTGAATAGTTATTTGGGTACCATTTAAATTTTACAGAATACTTAATTAAATAAATGACTCAACTTTTATAACAAATATTTAAAAAAAATCAGCTCAGTAAATTTTTGCGATTGACTTCGAGGGAGCCTAAATCAGTGCTCCGCAACCTTTTCTCCCCTACGACACACCAAACTTCTTCCTAGAATTCCGCGGCACACCAAAAGCTAAAATATATAGGTATTATTATTTGAAAAGTATACATACATAAAACTATAAATGCAAATTGCAAATGCAGTATAACGCATGCGCAAGAGTTTTCAGCGACGCGCATAAGGGTCATTTTTCTTTGTCTATGACTAATTTAGTGCGGCCATGGTGTGTACAAAGCACACTTCGCAGTTTTCAACAGTTGGCACCAGGCGCTGGGGGACCATTGAAAAATTATTTAGTTATAATAATTATTCTATGCTATATTTTGAAAAATAGACAATATTATGAAAAATTATTTGTCATTGTGTATTAAATACATAATGAAAAATTGTAAAAAGTCAAATACATTGAATTTGACTGCGGCACACCTGTATCCGGCTCACGGCCTAAATAACTATGACTTAGGGAATAGGTATCTGGATATATCATATGCTACTTCGATAGTATATGGAAATTTATGATTTCGGGGGTATCTGAATATCTATGACTTTGGGGGTATCTGGATATGTCTGACTTCGGGGGTATCTGAATATCTATGAATTTGGGGCTATCTGAGTATCTATTTCTTCGGGAGTATCTGGATATCTATGATTCGAGGGTATCTAAGATTTTAGGGTATCTGAATATATATAGCCTTGAGGGTATCTGGATGTATATGACACTGGCGTATACTCCTTCATATATAGGAATTCACGACCATTATTCAAAAAGAAGAAGAAAAAGAGTTTGCTCTCTAAATGGCGCTGCATAAAATTTTTCTTTGAACTGAATTGAATTAAAAGTCTGGATATCTATGACTTTAGGGGTATCTGGATATCTACGACTTCAGGGATATCTGGGTATCTGTGACTTCAGAATATCTATGACTTCGAGGGAATATTAATATCTTATTATGACTTTAGAGGTAACTAATTCAAAAATAAATTTACCCTCTAAGAGGTTAAAATACTTTTAGACAAATAGTGTTAACAGTTCGGGAACAAATAATAAACGGTTAGAGCTTCGAGACGCATGGTAAGCCTAGTTATCATAGCCTTGTATTAAAATTATTGTGAAAAGAGACGACCCGTCGGTGAAACGCTTTACTTTAACCAACAGAAGGTTTTGGGTTCGATTCTCGAAAGTATCCAAAAAAAATAAAATAAATAAGGACATCAAATTGGAAAAAGAGCTCGCCTGGTTATACTCATTACCCCTAGACAGATATGAGTGTTGCAGCCACTTCACGTGTAGATTAGTATTGCCAAGGCTAGATGAATGGTGCTGGAGACAGTATTGTCTGCCAGCCACGCTCTTAAATATTTCTCAATCACCAATTATGTGATGAAGGGTGCCATTTGGATGAATGAATTTCGATACTTTATTTAGAAAAAAATGTTTTATAATAGGTAATCCACCCACACTATGCAATTAATTTTATGAGTGAATAAAATAAAACAAATATAAAAAAATGCAATTTGGGACAATTGAAAGTTTCAACTGAATAAACTTAAAAAAATTAACAATCGATCTACAAATGGAAAAGTTCCTTAAAGAAAGAAGAAACGCAACATTCAAAAATCTTTAAAACAAAATTTATTTAGAGAATTTTCTAAAGTGTACTCATATTACTTTGGTTTTGTTAAAAAGTTATTGAATTAGACCTCAAGGAAAATAATCGATATTTTTTTCAGGGTCAAACGTGCAGAGAAAAGATGAACTAGGCTATGAAATCAATGACAACATTGAAAAGGTAAGGACGTCATTCAAAACATTTGGACCATAAATGATTTAATCAGTATAAGACTAAGCGATGTTACAAAAATTTTAATATAAAAATGAGAAGACATCGCATAAAAAAAATAAGCGACTTAACCCTCGGAATGTGATTAAAATTATGATATTTATTAATGCTTATATTTTCATATAATATTAATGATAATTTATGAAATGAAAATACAGTATTTATTGCCTTCTTCGTACTTTTCTTCCATTACAGAGATAATTTTCTTTTTTCTTTGGAATTATGGCGAGCCCTTTCGGAGGGGGAAAAACCTCCCCACGACCTCAATTCTCGCCTATGGTATTTCTGCTTCAACAACAATACCATCCAATGAGGAGCCCTGACGACGCCTATACAAAAATAAAAATCAACCACCCAATATGAAAAAAAGGATCTTCAAACCTTTTATGGAAACATCAACCCATCCCACCAACAGACATCCCATCCCGCCACTCCCCACTTTCACAAAAGGATCTTCAAACCTTTTATGAAAACATCAACCCATCCCACCAACAGACATCCCATCCCGCCCCTCCCCACTTTCACAAAACGATCTTCAAACCTTTTATGAAAACATCAACCCATCCCACCAACAGACATCCCATCCAGCCACTCCCCACTTTCACAAAAGGACCTTCAAACCTTTTATGGAAACATCAACGCACCCCACGAACAGACATCCCATCCCGCCACTCCCCACTTTCACAAAAAAATCTTCAAACCTTTTATGAAAACATCAACCCATCCCACCAACAGACAACAGACATCCCATCCCGCCACTCCCCACTTTCACAAAAAAATCTTCAAACCTTTTATGAAAACATCAACCCATCCCACCAACAGACATCCCATCCCGCCACTCCCCACTTTCACAAAAGAATCTTCAAACCTTTTATGAAAACATCAACCCATCCCACCAACAGACATCCCATCCCGCCACTCCCCACTTTCACAAAAGAATCTTAAAACCTTTTATTAAAACATCAACCCATCCCACCAACAGACATCCCATCCCGCCACTCCCCACTTTCACAAAAGGATCTTCAAACCTTTTATGAAAACATCAACCCATCCCACAAACAGACATCCCATCCCGCCACTCCCCACTTTCACAAAAGGATCTTCAAACCTTTTATGAAAACATCAACCCATCCCACCAACAGACATCCCACCCCTCCCCACTTTCACAAAAGGATCTTCAAACCTTTTATGAAAACATTAACCCATCCCACCAACAGACAACCCACCACGCCTCACTTTCACAAAATGTACTCAAATTGAGTATTTTTTTAATAATTACTGAACATCAAAAGAATTATATGATGCTCGTAGAGTAACAAAGTAATTTCTTATTGAATGATCTAATCTGGAGTTCCACATTTTTTTTCAATCACAAAACGAAAAGTCGATTGTAAATAAGTTTTTTTTATGTCGGACAAACAAGAAACATACCAGAGATTAAAAAAACTGTTTATAAAACTATTTTAAAAAAAATATATTTTTTATAATTTTGAAAAGAATCTTCCATAATACTTGATACGGGAAAATATTACCGGGATATTTATAAAAAAATCAATCAATCTTTGAAGACGATTTAAAATAATCTAAATGAACTAAATATTTATTTATTTAACACTTTCGTGTAATTTCGCGGATTTATTATTTAAAACCATTTCTTCCGATCAACCAACTTTATTATTAGCATTCATGACCGTTTCTTTAACACAATGAATGAAAACAATATTTGAAAAAAAAAATACAAAAATTAAAATAAAAGACAAATCTCAAGGAAGAGATAACAATAGGAATTGTATGGGAGTTAAGGAAAAGGAATACCTTGAAATAAATAATGCTTTATTTTATTCTTAATTATCGATAAGGATGTAGCATACCTTATTGACCCAGGAGATCGTTCCAAGCCGGGCTAACCACAAAGGCTGTTGTGGTAAACAAAGGTTTTTGTTGTCACCAGACCGGAAGGACAGTCCATGCTCAGAAACAAAATTGAATTTTTCACCCATCCTGTAACGTGAAAAATTGTATGTGAGCTATTAGTTTTTTTGAATGTGAAATTCATCGAGATTAGCTATATTATCATTTAAAAAAATCTTGAGGAAAAGAACTTAAAAAAAATTCTAAACACTTAAACAGTTTTTTTTCGAACACTTATGCAATGATGTATGATTTGCGATGTAATTTTTACACACAAAACATTTCTATAGGATAGTAAATTTTAAATTCGAATTAAAAAATTGGATCTTATGAATGAATGATCTCCGTGGCTTGGTTGGTAACATCGAAGATGCTACAACTTTTTTTAAAGACGGGCAGTCTAATTTTCACTTATGGCCTCTAACATATTTCTAGTTGATTGAAAAAGTTTGTCACATGTCAATGTATGCAACATGAGTATAATTGATAACATATATACATATTATATATAGCGACAGTCAATGTCTGGTTTTGAGATGATCTATTTAAAATATAAGTTTGATTTATTGCAATCACATTGTATTAAACCAACAATTAGAAAATTGTTTCCTTTTTCCGACGAGTCGCAGCCAATCGCCCAGTATTGAATAATATTGGAATGGGTGAGCGTTGTTTTGCTGTCACGCCGTGTGGAAGCAAAGGGAGAAGACAGTACAGAGCACGCTTTCAATTAGTGAGATGGCCCCAAGCTGCTCTCCCGGCTTCTGCTGTCATTTATTGTACTCGTAGGACACTCCACCACAACGTACCAATATGGTATATTTCTCAGATACTTATAGAGAAACAGATACAGAAATCTGTTTATGATACAGGCTGTTAACTTTTCTTAACTTCGAGAAAACCATATTTGAAGATAAGTGTAAACATAAGTTTACATACGACAAAGCGCCAGAATTTCCTATTGTGACATACATATTTCGCCTCCTCTATAACCATAAATATTATCATTCAACTTCTGCAATTTTCCTAACTTTTTACATTTTCTTCTTTCAAAATTACATTCTCATTATCTAAGTGCACTTTTTTTGGTCTTTCCCTACCATGCCTTTAACTCATAATTGCACTGTATATGCATTTGTTTTCTTAGTCTTCTTTCGTTCAGTCATTAATAAACCAATGCAATGTGCTATTCTTCATCTTACTTAATACATACTCTACTTTTAGCTTATGGCGCAATATTCATTCTAGTTTTTTCATATTGGCCCCTTATCACGCTGTTATTTGCTTTTATTAAGTCCACAAATGCACAGGATATATTTACTTGGGCCACACAATTTTCTTAAGGTATACGTAAAAAGAAAATCTGATCCAAACATATTCTTCCGTTTAAAAAGGCACCCTGAACATTCCACACTTCGTTTTCACGCTTTCTATCTTTTTTTTTTACGTACAGTCAACTCATTACACTCCATTAAATACTAATGACTCTGTAACTTTCACACTCCATTCTTGCGCCCGTACCTTTATATAATGGAGTTATCGATCAGTAAAGAAGAACTGTCGATCAGAGTAAAATATTGATGGTTAAATTAAAAATACCTCATAAAATCTAGAATTTTCGAAAAAAATATGTAAGTTAAATATTGATTAACCATTAAAGTAAATATACCTCATAAAATCTGTAATTTTTTAAACCATCTTCAAAGTAAAATATTGTCATTCAAGTTGAAGCGCCCCATAATATTTTCAAAATGTTGACCATTAAAGTATGTTTAAATTGATAACTGTGTTATTTAATATTTCCTAAATGTTAAGGATCTTGGAATCCTTGTCGATGATTTTTTGAGTTGGCACTGTATTATCTCCGAGTAAAATCGCAAAATCTTTTCAAGTCTCCATTATCTTAAAAGATTGCGCATTTTCATCATTCAAAACCGAATCTCACTGGCCCAAATTCTCATCGTGCCCTTAATTGACTATGGATTGTTTGTTATCTCGATGTTAGTGAAGAGTTTTTGAATAGACTTGTGGGGTTCCAAAATTTATGTTTTTGGCTTATTTTCAGTCTAAAAAAATGTGATCATAACATATATTCGTGCCAAACTCTAATGGCTTTAAATAAGATAGTAAAGAAATATCCACGTTATGTTATGTTAAAAATGGTTTGTTTAAATATGCATACTGTACATAAATTTCTTTCATCGAACAATGATCTCTCTAGTTATTACATAGAAACTATGTTAAATATTCAATATTATTGATTTGTTGAATATTCTCAATTATTAATTGGTTTGTAAAATTACAACACATTTTTTTTAAATTCTTAAAAACGTTTCACATAGAATTTTTTTACCATATAAAATAATTTTTCCAAAACGTAATGAAACAAAATATAAAAAGGCTTAAATAAAACCGATTTGAAAGTGAATCCACCGGGAATGAAACACGTAAGGTCGATTAAATGAAGGGTACTATAGTATATCTTCTCTTGAGGTCCCTATGGATCATGATGCTCAAAATTAGTAATATATACAGATCTCTCATGACACCCAATCTTGTAAAGCTTTTCTATGGGTTTGTATTATATGTTTATTTTCTATGAACCAGACTTCGGCAAATATTTTGGCGAAAGGATCGCATTAAATTTCTTATTGAAAAACGGGTCGTCAAAGAAAAAAATGTTTTTAGTAGACGTAATAAATTATTACGAAAAGAAAATTATATTGACAAATTAAAAAGATGAGCGCCGAGGTAAGAGTAAAAGTGTATTTATGAGTACCATATACTCGCATATACAAATCCGTGCTAATGTAGACAAACAGACGGATGTGCATAACATAAACCGTACTCAATCGTTCACTGTTAAAGTGCGACTTGGGGCTAAAAATAATACGCACGTTAAACTTATGATATTAAAAAAATATGCATATTTATATAGAAAGAACACTTAAAAACCGTCAATCTATTATATTATAAATAAAAATTTGTTATAGCTTGCGGGCCACATTAAAAAACAAAGCGAGTCATATACGACCCGTGAGGCAGAGTTTTGCCCAGGACTGCTAAAGAGTTTATATGGCAGTGCTCATTTCAAATAAATACTTTTTGAATGAAATATGATATTTTGAATACAATGTATTAAATTTTTCTTTTCGCTCACATCCACGAGAAATTTCCAAGCACATTTTAGTATTTTAAATTCCAAACAACCCGCCACCCGCCCGAGTGAGTTGAGCGCCACAAATGATTTATGATTTTTATACGTGGCTGACAGATGTCAAATATTACGCCCTAACTATTTTATATTAAACGCCAAGTGGCATCACTGGATAATGAAAAATTGGGAAATATATATTATTATTTATCCCTTTTAAATATTTCCAGTAGATGTGGCATAACACGGTAAAAGGTTTTTGTTGGTTTTCTGATATTCTGCTTATTTATCATTTTTAAACGTCTAGGTTTCAGGCTTTGTGTAATTTCTCCCTTAAATTATTTTTAACGATATTTTGTCGTATAGTATACGAGAGATGAAAGCTCGACCTAGAGATACATTGGATATATATATACAAAATGCATGATAGTTAACAGATTTGGCAAACTTTAGAAATCAAATATTTGATCTGATCTAGAGATTGATCGTGACTTTGTTTATCTTAGATCAACTTTTTCAGATGTTGTCATGAATATTATGACGAAATTGACAAAATATAAAAAGACAGAGGAATCATTACATCTACAAAAGTTCGTTTTGATTTTTTCGATTTATCTTTAGTCGTGGATGATAAAAGCCCGAAAAAGAATGTACGATTTTCAGATAAAGTGCTGGTGGGGAATGACTAGGGAGGAAAGTTAACGCATAAATTATACATACTCGTAATAGATTACGGGAATAAAAATATATCTTCCTTTGCCTGAAACATGTCTATTCGTTCATCCAGTGCATTGCAAGGTGAGACCAGGAAAATTTGGAGAGGCTAGTCACTGCAAGAAATGTGAAGAGATACTAAGATCCCTTACAAAATGGACCGACTAAGTAAAGAGTATGACCGATTCAAGAGTGGTCGAGGCACTAGGGCATGCGGTGTGGCAGAGGAGATGGAAAGAAACAATAAGGTGCATAGTAGAAGCATAAAGAATGGAATGTTGCGACTATCAGTCACGAGGATCACGACATAGAAGGACGGAATTTAAAAAAAAGACAGAAATAATGTTCAGTTTTAGTAAATTCTAAAAATGCTGGATAACGAAGAACTTTTGTATTATGAATTGAAAAAAATAATAAATATACATAAAAAATATTAAACATTTTCTGAAAAATTCTGTTATGTAGGTACTATTATTACTTGAAATCCTATTATTTACTACAAAAGAAATTCCCCATTTTACCTGACGGTGTGGAATTTGATGAACGTTTCTTAAGAATATTAAAGAATTATGGAATATATCATATCTACGGGATATATATGGAATATATCTGAAAAAGAACATAACTTATGGGTATAACATAAAATATACATACATCTGTAAAAAAATAAGCTTCAAAAAGTTACAACGATTTTTTTTTACATAAATTTACACAATATTCATTAAAACAGTTGGCAAATTCACTTGAATAACCCTAGTGTCACTTGTGCGGATTAACGTTTACAAATATCTACTCAAGTTCAATGCTTATCAATAATCATTAAAATCTTTGGAATTGTGTTAATCAAGATCAATCAAATTCATTAAAATCAATTAAGGGTAATTCCCTTAAAGTTCTGGGCAAGTGGAATCTTCAAACAAGGGTATATATAAAATACAAGGGTGCCTATAACCATCCCTCGCCATTGTTATCAAAATATTTGAATACATTGATTTTATTAAATTGATTGAGAATATATAAACACTAAAACAGTGTTACGCGTATTGTAATATTTATAAAAATTATCAATTAATGAAATGTATCTGATTATCTAAACGCAGTAATCGCTAAAAATGGCCCTGGGTTTTTATAAACCGGTCCAATAATTCAATTGAGCTGTCCTCCTAGGCATCTTTCAATACCCGATTGCATTTTTTATATTATCCCAGGTGCCATCAATGTGCTCATTATTTATTTTAGTAAACCAAGCTAATCTAAACTCTTTTAGTAAAGTAAACTGGTACGATCGGCAATGGAACCCAAAATAACCGAGTGGAAGTCAAACCTATTACCAAGTAGGCAAGAGAAGCCATCAAATGAAACGGGTTATAATATGAATTGAAAAATTTGTGACATTTTTAGAAGATTAATTTATATATGTATTTTCTTTTAAATTTATTTAGCTTTAAAATACATATTCATTAAAAAAATCCCATTGTAACTAACTTTAAATTAAGAGTTTTTTAAGTCACTTCTTAAAGCATTCCAAAGACGAAGCGAATCTTATATTGATTTGTAACTGGTTTCAAAGTCGCACTGATGGATAGTAAAAAGGATGAAGAAAAAAGGACAGCGGTGAACTGTGAAAGTCAATCTCTGTTTGGGCGTAGCGCAAGTCCATTGTTGGAAAGAAGCTGGATATTTTCGGCGAGATAAGAGGGGGCAGCGAGAGAGTTAAGGATATTATACACTAGTGACAGTATGTGAATTTTGCGTCTATCTTTCCCGTTTACGTCATATATGCCATAAATGTTTCAAAGATTTTTTTAACATATTTTACGTGTACGTCCATTTGTATTTTTTTTAATCTTTGAAATCTCACACCTAGTAATTGACACAATCTGTGTAATTTTAAGACATTCATATGGGAAACAGGTATTAATATTATATATTTCTCCTTTTCATTTATTATGGATAGAAACTTTCACAAAAAAATAATTAAATTATGAAGATATGTTTAATTAATCAAATTGATTATGCTAAATAAGAATTTAAAAAAATTAATAATAACCAACATTATTTAAACATTAAAGTACAAATAATTTAATAAAAGTAAAGTAAATAAGAAACAAGGAAAAACGCACGTGATTAGCCCAACAGAACAACAAAATAATTGACCACACATCCGACAAATAAGGAAAAATAATGTTGTTTTTTATTAAATATTAAAAACACGTTATAAATACAGTATCTAAGTAATTAACGTGAATACATATGCCAAGTCGCAATCAACAAAATAATCTCCCAAGAATGTTAATAAAGATCCATCGATCCTTCGGTCTTGAGTAGACACGTAACTCGCGGTTCGTCAACGATTTTTGCTTATTTTTCCGCGTGAAGACGAGAGAACAACACTCGCACATGCCTACTAAATGCGAGTATTGTTACTAGACGAACTCTTTTACTAGATTGAGACTCTTTTCTATTTATTTTTTGTTGATAATCGAACTTCACACCCCTAGTTTAAAATTTTTAATAAATCTTAAATAAATGAGGAAAACTTTTAGATATACACTAACCGATTAGATATATACTAACCGATTTGTAATTGCAAGTTCTTTGAAGACTTCGTCGGATCAAATCGATTGATTAAATCTTCCCTCGAAGTCAGAACTGGCACATCTTCTATCTCTTGTCTCAGCAGCTGCCCTCCCCTTCAGTTAGGGGTGGAAAGGTATATTTTAATTATCTCAAATCCCAATCTTAATTGTATGTCACGTAGAAGCTGCTAGACGAGCGAGAAACACGGGAATGTTCGCGACATTCAAATGGGGAGCGACCTACAATCGATAGCAAACTACGTAAAGCCTTCTTAACTATAAAGATATAAGACTGATTATTTTGAATACCGAGTACATAATTTCATCGTTGAATAGTCTCATCACCTCAATACCTAGAATCGTTAAATTTCTCGAAGTATTGGTTTACCTATGGTTAAATGTTTGGTTCTAAATATTTGGTAGCTATTAAGACGCTTATTTTCATTAACTCGGTATCTTATTTAGTTTTTATATAATATGTTTGAGAACGAATATATGAAAGACAAAACTTGTGATTGTTAATAAAAGGTAAACACAGACAATTGTACTTCTTGACATAAATTACGAAATTATTGAGCGAGTTCAACAATATAAATATCTGGGATGCTGGCTAAATCATCAATGGGACCAGATTCAAGAAATTAAATTCAGGGTGGAGATGGCACGAAAGTGCTTCTGCAAAATGCAGGATCTCTTCAGCAGTAAGAATTTCAATTTTAACTTGCGCATGCCATATACTTTTTTGCATGAGGATATTATCAGCAGTTAAATATTCAATACTACAAGATTTACTGAGGTATTTCATTTATGCTTATTAACCTCAGGACGCTTCCGTTCTTTAGACACATATTTCCCTACTATGGGAGATGGAGTGACTTTACGAGTATTATAAATTAGGGAAAAATAATTTATTAAAAAACATGAAATAAAAAAATATAATAATATGTACGTTATGATAGCTGAGAAAAAGTAATCTATGGGTATTAAATTACCCTGTAGTTCAGCTCACTAGATCTATTTTTAAAGTGTTTTGGTCTGGTTTCACTTTTCGACCTTTATCAAATATTTTTGGTTGATTGGAATAGATTGCCAGATGCAAATAAACCCACTAGTGGTAGACAGCAAAAGTGTAAACACAATGCAATATCCTCTACTTAGACATGCAAAAAAATATTTTACGTACTATATTTCAAAATAATGAAGAAATAAAACAATTTTTTTTAAAACCCAAGGTATTATTGAATTTATGGTTGAATCTTAAATTTCTTTTTTTCATGCATCGTCTCTGAATATCGCGAGATCCATGAACTATGCTGCTAAATCCATTCCCGACTCTCCTCTAATTGTCCCTAGATTCGGCTGTGTCCTTAGACTTGGAGTGCTGACAGTATCGAAAATCCTTCTACATTCTTGACTTGATAAATTCACAGTGATAGTGACCTCCCCATTTATCTTCTTCAATCGACGCTGCTAATCACAATACTCTCGAGAATGTCGCGCCTAGTGATGTTGCCATCCCCTCTTCGAGTCACGTGGGTAAATAATTGAACAACATACCTCTTATAAATAAACGGTCAATAATCTATCCTTCATTTGAAGTTCCTTCAACATAGAACTATTTGTACGCCTAGCAGCGCAAAAGATCCTCAGCATACGTTAGTAACACTAAATCTCGAAATCATCAATTCTCTTCCGCTATGTTATCTTTGTTGTTCAGGTTTCTAATGGATATAAACATACGGAGAAAACCAAGCTTTTCATAAGACGGATTTTGATTGAAGTTGTAATGTTTTTTTTCCATACTATTTCAAGTTGTCTTCCATCCATTAGATGGAAAGAAAATTTTGACGAATAAATAATTTGAGAACGAACCATAGATCGATATAAAATCGTTAAACATATCAAACTGTAATAAAATTATTCTATTAAATCGCTTAACACTATTTTTATGTATTATACTTTTATAGAATATACATTTCTGTACTTTATACACTGACTCGATTCTGCGACATTATCAATTTTACAGTGTCCACTTATTTTCAGCTATCAGCTCTGATACTCTTAAATGTTTGAAGAGGTTTTCTCAGTTATTTACCAAAAGAAAAAGATATTAAATCTACCCAGTCAAATGTCTGCAAAATTCATTTGATTTTCTCCGCCTCGAATGGTTTAATTTTTAATTACGACCCAAAGTCAATATCTGAGTTGCTTAATCAAAATCTTTTAATTCCAGAAATATTCAACGGTGTCGCGTGATTCTAATATGACATTTGAGTTGTCTTCGTCCAATTTCTTTTTTATACAAATATTTGTAATTTTCCACAAATGTCTGAATCCAACAATTCAATTCGGTAAAAACGCATGAAATTTTATTTTAGTTGGTTTTTCTTGGAAGGGGTGTAATGAAAAAAAAGTAATAAACGCTTCATATTTAAAGAAATGTTTAGGTTTCAGTTTCATATCGTTAAACATCGCAAAAAATCGCATCCTAGTAATAATAAAAAAATCCAATGGAACACAACTGTTAATTAAAAAAATACTAAGAAAATAAACTTAATCCTTAAATATACATTCATACGTACACTCAGAATACTAAATTACGATACAATTATGCAAGCTAAACATAAATATGATATACCATAAACAACAAAAAATGTGAAAATTGATTTCAATTCCGATTTGATCAGATCAGCTGAAAAATCAAAATCTTATCTTATAAAAATGTGTTTTTTTTATCTGACTACCACGTTGAGTACTCAACACAAGCCACCATTCTATGCATATAATACTATAATGTGTGTATTATCTGACTACTACGTTGAGTACTTGACACATGCCACCATTCTATGCATACGATAATGTGTGTATTATCTGACTACCACGTTGAGAACTCAACAAAGCCACCATTCTATGCGTATAATAATGTGTGTATTATTTGACTACCACGTTGAGTACTCGACACAAGCCACCATTCTATGCACCTAATAATGACTAACTAAAAGGAAACTGCACAGACTGAAAAATCAATATGCTGACATATTCGATAGATCTCTGTCTGCATTAAAAAATGGTTGAACTACGCGCGCAATCAGAATAATATCTGAGGGAATTCATTATTTTTTTCTGTTTTCAAATATTTTTTTAAATCAACTGTTGGTACATTTTTAGATTTTTGTTGTTAGACATATTAAATTTCTTCGACATAAACATTAAATCCTTCTAAAATATCAATAGTGGGACATCTCAAGCTAATAATGAAGATTCGATTATCACCATTTCGCAGATAATATCAAACAATGAAGATTTGAGTGAAACGAACTTCTAATACTGAAGTTGCATACTCACTTGCATTGGTCTGGACAAATAACTTGCATGCTAAACTTCAAGCTCCTAAGATAATCTTCATTGGTGAGTACAGAAAAAATCACGATGAGTAGCGCAAGAGATTTATGAACATGCTCCATGATACGCCCAAAAATATATTATAAATGCTCTGCACAACGGCATTAAATCGAACCGCATGCTGTAGAATTGTCGTAAGTTACAATAGTTACATATCAGGGACCCAATAGAGAGAGACGCATGAGCGTTGTTCATTTATGTTATGCTTAATAATAATGGTGACAAATTCCGCTTTGTCTTATCTTGTATAAAAAATAAAGAGATGAGAATAAGTTTGTCCCCGTATAGATAAATGTTCTTCATTTTCGAACTATGTACGAATATATTACCAACAGCTTTATGATTTCTTTCGGTACTTTCAGCCAATATCTATAATACTATATTTTTTTCAACATAATATATCAAATGGCTTTTTTAGATCGAGGAAACATGCGTAGATCGGTTTACTTTTTGTAAAAATGCAAAAATGCCATAGACTTTCCTATGTTTTTAGCATGAGTGAATAAGATAATTATTATTTCTCTCAAACGACTCTCCTCTGTTTCTTGCATGGGTGAAGTAAGATAGTGAATAATTATATCAGACGACTCTCCTCTGTTTCTAGCATGGGTGAAGTAAGATAGTGAATAATTCTCTCAGACGACTCTCCTCTGTTTCTAGCATGCATGACGTAACATAGTGAATAAATATTTCAAATTGACTCTTCTGTGTTTCTAGCATGGGTGAAGTAAGATAATGAATAATTTTCTCAAAAAATCTCGATAGAATCGAGGAAAATGATATGGTCTATAACTTTGAAAAGTGGATGCGCTCTTCTTGCAAGATTTAAGCAGGGGACTGATTATTGACTTGATTATGTCTGAGTAGTCCAGAATAGAATGCTGCCAATATAAAATTTACCGGATTACCCGCGTAACACATGTATTTTAC
Organism: Odontocerum albicorne; assembly: GCA_949825065.1. Classification (NCBI taxonomy): domain Eukaryota; kingdom Metazoa; phylum Arthropoda; class Insecta; order Trichoptera; family Odontoceridae; genus Odontocerum; species Odontocerum albicorne. Next base: position 14,878 of record CATKWJ010000928.1, read on the forward strand.
AGTGATTAAATCATGTTCTGGTGATTATCACTTTTCATAATCCTGAGCACTTTCCAAAAAGTCTCTGCATAAAAAAGAGCAGGTTCTTCATTTGCAGTATATTCTACATAATAATTTCTCTCCTATGTCCTCCCATCAATTGATAGTGGTGATGTGGTTTTATATTTTAAATATTTCTAAAATCCTTGTTAAGAAACGTTACCAGGTAGAAATGCAATGCCTATTTTTTAGGATTCCTCGTCCCTGGATCAAGTGTAATATCTTATTGATATATAATTTAGTTAAGTGTACTTTTTTTAGTTAAATATTTGAAAGAAAGATTAGTAAAATTATAAAGTAAAAAGAGCAGTCATGATGATTAAAACTTAACTGTAGTATTTTATGATCTTACTAAATAGATTTGTTTCTTTTCTTTGAATATAAATATAAAGTCTTTCCGATCATGGACTGGCGCAATGCTCAAACAGAGGTTGTTTATTTGCCGTTCTTCATTTCGTCTATTGACCGTCCTTATTTTTTTTTTACGTTATTCTTTAGTGCTCATGCAGTGAGACTCCAGTTACAAACCAATCAAACTAATGTTAGACTCGCTACGTCCTTGGCATGCTTTAAGAAACGTTATTTTTTACTGTTCATGCAGTGAGACTCCAGTTACAAACCAATCAAACTAATGTTAGACTCGCTACGTCCTTGGCATGCTTTAAGAAACGACAGTAAATAATAAAGGGGAAAAATAAATAGTTAATGAATATATATTTTGAAAGATAAATATACTTAAAAGAAACAGATACAAAATAATCTGTAGTTAGTAATATAACGTGTTTCATTCCTCATTTTTCTTTCCTCTCCGCCATTTATTATTTTTCCTTTGATTGACGATATCTTACTTTTACTTTTATTATGTACATGTTTATAAATTTTATAATGGTGAATAATCATTTGAATATTTATGCGGATATGTAGCTTCCTTTAATTACTTTTGTCTGGTTGATTGGAAGAGGTTTCCACTTGGCAATAAGCCCGCCAGATTGTTTTTACAATGAAGTGTTAAATAAATAAAAAAAAACTTTACGTATCACTTTCTTATACGGAAGACACAATTTGAAAAAAGATGACCCGCCATTTAAAGATGTCCCGCCATTCAAAAATATTTCGCAATATTGTGCATTGTTTACATTAATTTAGAAACGTGAATTATATTAAAAAATATTAATCAAACTGGTTAGAATTTCGTACTTCATTATATAATTATATTCTTGCTAAACGAATTTTTTTATCAAAAAAATATTGAATAATATTTTTTAAAGGTTTTGGTGTTTTCATTATGTAAAACGTAATGCTATACGTAAATTCCACATAACTGCTAAAAAACATCTAATTACTAATATTTATATACAGAAGATTTTTTTTATAATTGTATACTATAGAGGTCGAAATGTGGGTTCTCTAACTTGAAAGTTGGACCAAGATCAAAACGTACATATTTTGAAAGTAAAGCAATGCTTTTAAGAAATTCTAAGAATTGATAAAAATTACAGGAATGTTTGTTTTGCATTTAACTTACTTTTGGCACATTTTTGGCTTTACTTTATTGAACTCCATAAGAGTACCTATGATAAAATTTGGTTAGTAAATTCCAGTAATACGATGCTATTATTGCATCAAGTATTGAAGGTTTTGTGACAGGAGTTCTAAACTAGAGTCTCAACATCATATTCATAGAATTTGCTGAGTCAATTTTATCATAAGTACATCTTTGTACAGCTTCGCGTTAAGGGGGTATAATTTCTCCATAAAAAATAATAATTCTCCACAGCTCCTCTTAGTGACGATATGTCCGAACATAACAACAAACTATTATTCACAGCTCGTCTTAGTGAATGACCGCACCTCATTTTTCAATATAACATTAAACTATTCTTCCCACTTCCTCTTAGTAACTTTCCGCACCTCATGTGCGAACATAACAATAAAGTATTTTTCCCCTTTCCTCTTAGTGACTTACCGCACCTCATGTCCTAACATAACAATTAAGTATTGTTCACAGTTCCTCTTAGAGACTTACCACATCTCATGTCCGAATAAAGTTTAATTAAGATGCTTGTAAGATGTGATAATTTATTAATTTGCAATAATATAAAATAAGTTATTTCGGCGTAAGTAAATTTCACGTCGATTTCTAACATATTTTTTCCTCCAAATTTTGTATTGTATTATATTTATTACATTTTCGTTGTATATTCTTCCAACAAACCAGAAAGATGTCTTATGTTAGGTGTCAGATATGAAAACCAGACTGGAATCATTTTTAAATCTGGTTTCCAGCGGGAATCAAACCCGCAATCCTCGGGCTGGAAGACAGGCGTTTGGTACTAGGCCACGGAGGAAGTTTTTTTTTCAACTGATATTTTATTGTTTTTTTATACTATACCCTCAAAATTGACCAATTTAAATTTGTAGTATTTTTTTTTGTATTCACACGATACTTATTTTATAATGTAACCTGACTCCATAATTACTAAGTTGTTTGCATGTTCTAGTGCAAAATTATGTAAGTTGAAAAGTCGATAATCGCTCTGAACCTTATTTTATGTATGAACAAGAAAGCTCATTACAGTTTAATTCCCCATGCAACTTTAATTGAAATTATTCAGCTAGTAAAATTCAGTTTTAGGGTCTTTTAACAATGTCTCATTATTAAGGCCCTTGTGAGTTCATGGTCTTCAATTAAAACGCTGTATTATTCAGCTTACTAAACTCACTCGGAGTAGTTGAGACGAGAAAAGCTGAATGCTAAACATAAATGGACTATCGAGATCTGCTTATTGTTCATTACAGAGACATTGGCGTATTTTGAAAAAGATTAAATAGAAACTGTTCAAATAAAGAAACTATAAATATATCAATAAAATTTACAGAAATTTAACAAAATTATTATATTATAATGATAAATGTATAAAATTGATACTGAGAATTCGAATACATATATATGAAAATATGTTTGTATAAAGGTCCTTTCAACTTGAATACTTGTTGATGTTCGACTTGAATTTATGGTTTTTATTTTATAAAATTTCCGACCCCTTCATAAAAGAAGAAAACATACATTTTTCATGTACAACAAATATCTTAGGCGTAATATTCAACTCTCAAATTCATTTCGGTTTGATCTTGTGAAAAAGATAATACTCGGTGTGGTATTGCAAGAGCAATTGCAATGTATTCAGAAAAAGATATTACTCGGTGTGGTATTGCAAGAGCAATTGCAATGTATTCAGAAAAAGAAAATACTCGGTGTGGTATTGCAAGAGCAATTGCAATGTATTCAGAAAAATATATTACTCGGTGTGGTATTGCAAGAGCAATTGCAATGTATTCAGAAAACCTTGTTTTTACGATGATTCTGAATTTTGTCAAAAGTTTATTACTTTGACATAATTTAGTAATTTTTCCTATTATCATCTTGGTTAACTTTATCAGGAAAATCATAGAAGATACGAGTATGTTGAACATCTGTCAGTTTATATGTTCTGTTTAAGTGATGTTGAATATTCTCAAGCTTGCCACTGTTTACGAACACTTGTTAATTTGAACAATGATTGCCGAGACTTACAAGTTTCACAGTTTCTAAACTTAGTCAATCAAATTATACTGAAAACCAAATTAGCCTGTGAATACAAACAGACACTTACCTTCTTATAGTAGGAATAAAAAATCCAACTTCATAGTTTGAATAATAAAAATTAAAAACAAATCAATACTAACGCCGAAATTTACAATTTGTTTTAATACAAAAAATCGAGATAATTCATATTGTATTTTACCACAAAACATATAGCTTACAATACAAGGGTGTGGGCTGAAAAACATCTAGTGTCCTCGCGACTGGGCTCGCCCTATATTGGTGGGGTGTATCTCGGCCGGGTGATGTTATGAGATTAGCGCAGACCTTTTGATAGCTTCTCTTTTACAGTGTATTTTCTGCTATTCATCTGGTGTATTTTCTTTTACAATGTATTTCCTGCTATTCATCTGGTGTATTTTCTTTTACAATGTATTTCCTGCTATTCATCTGGTGTATTTTTTTGCTATTCATCTATGGTGTGTGATTTTGGAATGTACTCGTATTTAAATACGTACATACTATGATGCTATCAATAAACCTATATGTATTTATTATTATTACTAACTGTAACTGAACATCAAAGTATAATCTGATAAAATCATTGTTTTTGTTATAAACATGTTAATGTTGCTTATATCTATGATATAATATCGCCAGCTGTCGGCGCTTATTGGTAATCTTGCTTGCTAGGTAACTTGGAGTTTCTATAATATCGCCAGCTGTCGGCGCTTATTGGTAATCTTGCTTGCTAGGTAACTTGGAGTTTCTATAATATCGACAGCTATCGGCGCTTAGTGGTAAACTTGCTTGCTAGGTAACTTAGAGTTTCGATTTCAATTTTCGATGGATTCCGATTCTGAACTGATTTTTCATTCAGGTATTTTTTAACTCGATAAATGTTTTTTCCTATAGCTTACTAACTATTTTACACATATTTTTAGAGCGCTGTCTAATGCTAAAATATAGCGCTATACAATTCTGTCCAACAAACGTCCACATGAATTCAACCTGACTGAATACACCTGGAGGGTGGAGGGTGAAGTTTTATCTTGACCTGGTTTTGATTATATTGTTTGTCTCGTTTTGGTTTTGAATGCTTCATGAGGTATTTTATGGCGTATACTCCTCCATATATAGGAGTTCACGGCCATTATTCAAAGAGAGAGAGAGAGGGGTATTTTATTTTGTTTTGATATCGTTTAGTTTTCTTTTGGGAAATCCTAATAAGTTATCTGAATCAGAACCATATATTGAAATGAAAATTTTAATGTAAAGATATCGAATTGCTTATTTTGGGATTTTAAACTCGTAATAAACTTGAAATAAGCTCGATATATATTATGTTTCGCATTTTAACGTTTTTTATATATGTATGTAGAACTGTATTGAATAAGAAAAAAAACATTATGATATCTTTACCATTTTAAAATTGATTTTTCTACTTAGTGTATTTACTGAAGTTTAACAATTTACACATAATAAACAAATACATGTTTACCCGGAAGACAATTTTGTTTTTTGGTCTTTATCGAGTCTTTAAATTTAGCGCAACTGGAGTTTGCAATGACTTGATACCCGTTTTTGTAGATGTTTAGAATCCAACTGCACGTCGAGAGGTAACAATAACTTAGTTTAGACAAAGTAATAACTAAACTGTGTTATCTTTATACTAACTACTACTTTTTATTAACTAAATCCTCCAGATAGAAGACAAACGTCTAACCAGCTGAACAACGAAGGTTGATGGTGAGTGGGTAAAATATTAGTGAAAGTATGAAACACAATACATACTAAAAAATTTAATTGTGCTCCTTATTTTTTACATGCGAAATATTTTTTTAACACGTAAAATATTTACTACAAAAGTAAGATTTATCGTAAAATGCTAACCATTTGTTTGCCTTTTTCTTAATCTCGCTCACAAAAACACTTATTTAATATAAACTTTATTCTGGAACTAACGGTGAAGAAACTTCAATTTACCCTCCATTTAACTTATCCGTAAAAAGCTTGTCTTACCCTTATCTTACAGGTGATATAAATCCATGAAACACAGTTTTGATGTATTTGTTATAAATTCGAAAAAAGTATAGGGAAAAAAACTATTTTTATTTTATTATTTCTTTGTTTCTAATAAAAAAAATCGTAACGAATTTATAATTTTGTTCATACATTATATATACATCTCATTTCGTCATAAAAATATAGTAATATTCTTGACCAAAAGTTTTCAGTGTCGGCTTCGGTAACCTAGGTTACCGCAATGAATGTCCAAGGACGTAACGGGATTTTCATAAATTTAATAATTAAAGGCGATTCGTATTTAATGGACTTGTGCATATACACAATGATAAGAAGCGACATTTAAAACCAAAGAATCGTAATTTTTTTCTTACACAAGTCACAGAAGGAAGCGCCTCAACCCCAAGTTATTCAATAATCGATCGATTGGTTATTCTTACAGTCTATATAATGTGCAAGAGCCGCCTCGTATACCATCTAAAAAAAATATTTGTCTATTGCACGCATTAAGTATCCAGGTCTCTGTACCTAAAAAAATGAGGGTTTAAATAATCGAGTCCTGGTTTTTCTTATGATTCCTCGGTCCATCTTGATCACTTATAAGCAACCCTTCATCCCTTGGTCAACTGAATTCTAAACATTATATTTTAATCGCATTCCTGAAATTCTTAAAAAGTTTCTACCTTGTTAGTAATCAAATAGCCCAGGTAAACAAAGCAATGCATATTTTATAAGTCCTTTAGCTTATTATTTTTTGTTGCCGTGTTTGAACGGTCAATGAACATGAGTTTTTGGTTTTGCTCCTTTTAAAGGGCACACTAGTTGTGGCATCAATAAACTGCAAGCTAGAAAATTAAATACATTTTGTGATTTATTCCTTTGACTTATGTCACTCCAAAGCTCCTTAGGAATTAATAATGTGAGGTACTTTCTTACTCCTTAATTTAAAAATGATTTTCTGAAAACGATTTGTTAGTTGGATAAATAAAAACAGGCTAGAATAATTAAACACAACCAAAAATATTTTCATTATCATTTTATTGTTTTTTTTTAAATCGATTTGCGTTATGAAATATTTGTATGGTAAGCACTTTCAAACTCGAAAATCCTTAATTTTTCAATATCTAACTCTTCCCTTTTGGACAAAAACTATCAATTAAGTAACATATTAGGTAATTTCTAATCTAATAAAGTAATAAGTAAAATGTTAATCAGGAATTGAGACGAATATTGAGTATCCAGTATCCGAGTCAGTTGAGATACGAGTATCTGATGGCGCCATCTTACATCTTCACACTGGGCTGGGGTAGCGCTAAATTACTTGAAAAGCCTCGTGTGCTCGTGTCACGTCATTACGTCCCAACAAAAGCCTTCAAAAGTCACAATAATACAGGCTTTACTCATTTTCCTACGTCAGCCAAAATATTACGACAAAATGTTATGCAATACTGTGTCTATTATATTAAAAATGTCAAAGGAAAATTTTCATGAAAGAAATGAAAAGAGAAAAGTTTACGTAACTTATTAAGATTAAATAAGCCTAAAAAATATTTTGTTGGAGGTTATCATCACACAATGGTCATACTAAAAACAAAATAATACAAAAAACTTTATGGAATTACAAGAATATTCTAAGCTTACTTGATTACTAGACAACAGGTCGAAAAATAAAAAATTACATTAATTACCTCATCGTAAAAATGTTTTTTTTTGTTTTAATTATATTTTGCCATTTTTTCTGTAAAAGTGAAAAACTTAATCTTCAAAAAAATAAACAATCTGTACTAACATACTTATAGAACAATCGAGTATTTTTAGATACTATGAACAAGAGTATTTAACAATATTTGCTTTAACTTTTAACGTAACGTCTACCCATAAATATTATACGAGTATCCATTTCTTAGGTCTAAATTATTTTCAAATTCACTAAAATACCAGATCACGACAATGGTGGCAAATGAAATAAATATTTGTATATACACGTACAATAACAGTTGTCCATCGTTCGGTAATTTTTTCGGTCGTTAAACAAGAAAAATATTTCAGTTAATCACAAAAATATGTCATCTAGGGAACATGTATTAAAACAACACAGTTTCAGTGAAAGCTACCTAAATGATGGTAGCAAATATACTCATACAATTAAATAATGAATGATATAATATAATATCTTCACAACCCACCGAATTGTGTTCGAGATTACTACATGGTGGTCATATCCGAAAAAGACGTGACGTATACATGAATTACCAACGTTTTTTTTCGGATACTTCGTCCGTCTACCGTCGATGTTGGCTGACGACGTTTCGAGTACACATGGGAACACATCATCCATCATGTGAGACAGTTGAAAAATGTCTTAAAATTATTTTCAATCTAGCATTACTTTCTTAAGTAACAGCCATTTTCTTTTTGTTTACTTTTTCCGTTGTCAAGCGATGGTTAGGACGGAAGTGTCATTTAGACCAATGTTCCCCTGCCTTTTGACACCCGCGGATCGATCAAAATGAGATAAATATTTGCCGGACCGCTAATTCAGAAATAAAAACTATTATTTATACAGCACATATCTTGTTTATTATTTAAACTATTATTTATACAGCACATAACATATTTAGTTTTAAAATTTTATATTATAACAGACATGTACATATTGCGAATACAAAAAAAAAATTATGTTGTTAAATGAAATAATTAGAAACCGGTCAGTAAATACATTTTTAATAATATAATTTCAAAAATTTTGAAAAAGCAATATTTAGTTTTTTTTTAATTGTGCAATATCTGCTGCTGCATCTTTGCTAGAATAGTTGTTAACCGTGGCTGCAGGGTTGTTTCAGGGAGACGTAGCGCTGCATTGACATCCATTCAGTTTTTCTGTATCGTTTTTATTACTGACATAGACGAAAAAGTTTACTCTAATGAATAGGTAGTCGAAAATGCGTACAATAATTTCTTGGCTTCATAACTTAGAGATGGGTATTCTTCTTTGAGTGATATCCAAAACTGGACTACTAGAAAAACTTTTACTAGAAATATATGGATCTGAACTGTACATGAGTGGGTGCATTACATATTCATTCATCGATGATCGTGAACATTTTCTAGCATGGTGCAAGCGAAAATATTTATAATCTTTGTTTTTTGCTTCTTGGGCGTCCTTTGAAAGGTGTCCTAATGGTAACAAGGCATTCTCCGTGAATCAGTACCTTATGAACAGAAGCAGGCATGTAATACAATTCATACTGTTGTACATAATATTCGGCAGTGTCTCTTGCATAATCTCTATTTTTTTAGAGTCTATAGGTTTTCCACTTGCCTTATTTTGTAAAATAATGTAAATTCTCTTGATTAATTTCTTATTAAAGCTTTCTGCTAATATTGCAGCCTCGCACAGTGGGGCAAAGATCCTCAAAAGTGTCGTTAATTAATATTGACTACCTATAACACTCAAAAGTTAAATAAAACCCAAAATAATGTACAATGTCATTTATTTTATGTAGAAAATGCATTTTTAAATATTAATCGTTATCAGAAGATTTAAAATCTTTATTGCGCGCTTCCTGCGCCTCTTCCGTTAACTGCTCTATAGGTAGTAGAGTAATTGATATAATTTCTGATCCATGAATAAAATATTTATGAAGGGTGGCATATTGTACTATGGATAATTTGGGATCAAATATTGGGCAGTGTCCAATACATTTTTTCTGAATTTCTCCGTGTTAATTTCATGATCACACAATATCGTGGTTAATATATTACGCATTTTTTTTATTAAATCCACGTCCATTTCAGTGATTTCTGCAGATATTGTGGCATATATAAAGAAATGCCTGGCAGTATTGCCATGATTGGTGTTTCCAAAGCCCGGTTTGAGCTTGTCTACGATCAAACCCAATTTTTCTTTGAACTCTGCTTGAATTTCCTTATTTTGTTCTTGAAATAAATGCTTGTCTGATCCTCGGGGCTGTCATTTTTGAATGGGTAATTTATAAGCCAAATAGATGAGGCATTCAAAGAAACATATCCAGCCGTGCAAGACTGAGATACCAACATTTAAATTTTCTGCTTTGATTCTCCTCTAGCACTTTATTGATATCGTAAAATCTTTTGATGTAGCGCCACATATGTAACACTTATCTGTGTTGGCATAGAGGTATTCTCTGCAATGGCGTTACAGACTTTGCCGTCTATCATTTCAAAGATGAGATTATGTATTACTGTCACCGTGAGTCCGCCGAATTTTTAATTTGCTCATCTACCCTTTATTTTTCTGATATGGAGACTGTGGTATTTTCTTTAATAACATATCGATCAATAAGGCCCGGGACTAACTACTAAAACAACATTTGTTTGCCAAAATTCTTTTTTCTTCATCAACATAGTCTCCTTCAAGAGCGATACATTCAATCCAACGCTTTCCTAACTTTTCTATGCCAGCCGTGTAGAACGATTTATCTTTGGTTTCAAAATAAGCGTTAGTTTCGGCAATCACTTCTTCATTGGAGCCAAATATCTTTCCATTGAGCATCTTTTTGAGGTCTGCGAACATCCAATAGTCGCTGGGAGCCAAATCTGGAGAATACGGTTGGTGCGGAAGCAATTCGAAGTTCAACTCATGCAATTTGGTCATCGTTACCATCGACTTGTGACACGGTGCATTGTCCTGATGAAAGAGAACTTTTTTCTTCTACATATGGGGCTGTTTTTTTTGCAATTTCTGCCTTCAAACGCTCCAATAACGCTATGTAATATTCACTATTGATGGTTTTCCCTTTTCAAAGTGATTGATGAATATTATACCATGCGCATCCCAAAATACGGAGGCCATAACCTTACCGGTCGACTTGTGAGTTTTTGGTCGCTTCGGACGACTTTCACCGGCTGCTCTCCACTCAGCTGACTGCCGATTTGATTCCGGAGTATAGTGGTGGATCCAAGTTTCATCCATTGTCACATACTGATTCAAAACCTTCTGTTTATTTCGCATAAACAGTGCCAAACTGCGCTCTGAATCATCGATGCGTTGTTGTTTCTGTTCCATTGTGAGCAAACGCGGCACCCATGTCGAGAAAAGCTTTTTCATGAACAAATGTTCATTTAAAATAGTGTAAACACTACCAAATGATATCTTCAGGATGCCAGGTATCTCACGCAACTTTACTTTGCGATTTTACATCACGATTTTGAGGATTTTTTTATGTTTTCTGGTGTAACAGCCTCATTTGGACGACCAGAGCGTTCAGCATCATTTGTGTCTGTACGACCGCGTTTTAATCATATCACCGACAAATGGTTGTTTTCGACGGAGCAGAGCCCGGATAACACTTCTCAAGCCATCGCTGAGTTTAAACGGTGTTTTTTCCCATTAAAAAGCAATGTTTTATCAACACACGAAATTCGGTTTTTTACATTGTTTTAAAAATAGGCACTAAAACCACTGTACCTCAATGACACGATGTAGGAATATCATGAAAGTTTGACACGTAACTTCTTAAGATTGGTACTAACTGAGAATGGCACGTAACTTCTAAAGATTGGGTACAATGGATTTGTTATTAGAGGCGCTATCTGTTGGTTAGTTCCGGGACTTATTGATCGATGTGTTATATTGGATTTTCAAAGGTCTGCAGTACCAGATCGAACCTGGTCTCAGATTTGGCCAAATCACATTTGATCCAGAGACTAGGCGTAAGGGAAAAAACTTGTTAAAAAGACAGCTGAATCATCGGCTTCGGCACCATAAAAAAAACTTGTGTGTAAGAGATATGGCCAGAACTACCATCATAATCCCATTAAAAAAATAAGCACATATTATTTAATTCTTCAGAATTGAGTGAACGTATAACATCTACCTGAGCAACGATCAAACGTTCAGTGGTGTTCAGCATGGTCTGGAGATCAACCTGGACAGAGGTGTCAGTAACATGCATTTTTTCAGGTTTTAGGTAGCACGCTTCTTTGCAACCTGCACAATTTTATAAGAAGGGTATATCTTGGGTGCTGTTGATCTTATTAAATTATACTGGTGCCGAGATAACCTCGCTGCAACTATAAGAGTTAATGCGTCCTCGTCTGACATGGCCGTTTCATGAAACTGATTAATAGCCTTAGTATATATTTTGGCAGTAGATGGGTCAGTTATATGTTTTATTAATTTGGCAGCATCTGACTGTCATGCAGCTTTCAACCCCATTTGTGTAGTACAACCCCATAATTGAGGTAAAGGCGTAGACTTCCTTAGTTGCATTGTTTTTGCCTTTCAGTGCTCTCCTCGAATGGTTTTTCTGGACGACCAGGTGTAAGTCGGTGACGAGGGAAAGAAATTGAAGTATTCAACCGAGCTACATTGTCATGGAGACACCTGTTTTCTATTCGATGTGCTGCTTCCCATCTCGAATTTGAATCGGTTTATTGTTGAAGAAATAGTTTTCAGGGACTCACCCACACATTTAGTTCGGTTTTCTATGTCTTTTCAAGCTATTAAATTCTAGTTAAGTAAAGTTAAAATTCGTACCTCGTACGCAAAGAAGATAAATTAACTTTAAAGTATTCCCAATATTTTTTAGAATAAGCCTATTTTTCTTTTTTTTCTGTCTCGGTGGTCAGGCCTCTAAAGGGGGTATTCTACTCTAGAGGCGTGAATTTCGGACTAAATGAAAAAAACAAAAAATATATTTTCCCATACATTTTTTACAGTTTATTTATTGATCATTTGAGAATGTACAAAAAAAATGAAAATTCAATTTATATCTTTTTAAAAAAAGGGGGTAAGCTGGTTGACGTAATTGGAACCCTTTCTTAAATTTGAAACAAAAATTATACATAGTTTCTTGATAAAAAAAATAATGTCGTTATAGTTGGTACCAAAAAAAATATCGTAAAATGGCGGTTGTCGGAAAAAAAATGTTTGTTTTCAGCTTTGTCCAGGCGCGCTCAATATTATCGTCGTCATTTATAGGGTTCTGCGAAACCTTTTCCTTTATTCTTTTTTTGTACAGATATTTTGTACTGTCGTCTTCAAGTGACTTGATATTAAACTTTTCTATCAATTTTGGAGGTTTCTTTGTGTGTTTTGGTTTCTTCATGATTATTTTCCTTATAACTATCATAAGTGGTGGTCTGTTTCGACATTTGCAGACGTTAATGAGCTGACGTCGATGACTTGGCTTGGATGTATGGCTCTATTAGTGATAATGAAGTCGATGATTGATCTTTTGCCTCTAGTGTTGAGAAAAATGTACTTGTGCTGCTCTTTATGATGGAAGAAGGTATTGTTGACTCGTAGCGCATTACGCGCGCAAAAGTCCAAAAGGGATTCACCATTCTCATTCAACACTTCGTCGTTGAATCTTTGCATAACCCTATTCAGTGCACTGTTTCCAATTCTTGCATTAAAGTCTGCCAGTATTATGCGTTTGTGTGTTTGATGTATGTTATTCAGAACGTGCTGCAGTTTGTCATAAAATTCTTCTGTTTGTTCTTTAGGTTTCGTGATATCAGGGGCACAGATGCTTATTATGTGTGTTGTGGAATTTCCCTTAGTATTCTGTCGTTTACATATTCTATGTCATCTATATATTGTTCGTATTTTTCGTTCAGTAGGACACGTGAGTGAGCTCTTGCTTGTTTATCTTTCCCAATATATATTAGAATGTAATTGGAAAATTTAGATGTTCCTTTTTCCTTTTTTCTAAGTTTCTGAAATTCCACATATATCTTTATTGTGATTGTTCAATTCTATTATAACCTCCTGATCATGCTTGTTTCAAGATGTGATATTCCAGCAAGCAATTCGAGTTATTTTTTGTTTCCGAAATCGTTTATACCTTTTTCGCGTCTTGGTCGTTTTAGAGATCAATCCGGGGTCCGAGGCTTTTTCCACCGTGCTATGAGCTACATAAGGTTTTTTACCCTAGACTGGCAGCTAACCTTACCTTGGAACCCTCCTTCTTCATCCAGGCTTGGGGCCGGCATCACTGTTCGACTAAAGGCGTTTGTCTATTAAGCGAAGGCGAAGTTGAAGAATGCAATATTTCCATTGTTCAAATTACCACTACCTTGACGAGGTTTATCAATGATAAGACCAAGCTCGTCTCTAAATTTATTTTGTATAGCTGTTTTTCTTTCTTATTTTGTTTTTTTTTCTTCTTCACTTCGAGCAGACTATTTTAGAAATTCCAAGCTTGGTCCGATGATCCATCACATCCCCATTTCACGTACAATATCATTTCTAAAGATTCTGATACATCAACAGAATCAATTTTGATAATTATTTTTACGGTATGATTTAAAAGATCTTCAAGTGCAACACTAGCTTTTATACATATCTGTAACAGTTTTTCCATCAGGATAGCATTCTGCTTTAACTTCTACTAATGTTTTGTATGATGAGAGAACCTTACAGTTTTTTCCACCAAGATTTTTTTTAATAGCTGGTAATTGTCTCTAGATATATTTATATCAACAAAAATAGCTAGGGCTTCTTCTTTAGATAAAAATGGTGCATCTTGTATATCATCTTCAAGTCGAGTTAATAAACTTCTCATTGATTCAGGTGTAAAATGTTTTACTTTTTCAATAATATTAGCTTATGTTGTTTCACCAATAGATCTCAGCCCTTGCATTTATGAAAATCGAATTTGATCGACTCCAGAATGTCGAATCTATTGTGTGGCTTTTCTTTTCTTTGTTGTTTCGGAAGATTTTGCATAACCTTTACAAGGTCTACCTCTTTTAGTTCCAGATTCTGTTGACATGTCTGATGTAGATCCTTCTGTATTTTCGAAGTCGACCATAAACTCCGTATTTAACCATTCTTGATTATTGTTGATGAAACGCTCTTGTTTTCTTGATGTAGCAGCCCATTTTGTATTGAACTGAGGTAAAAGTGTTTTTTGTATGTTTGCTTTAACGCAGATGTATTGTGTCTCAGTCAAGTTAAAATGATCATTTAGGATTTTTTCTGCAGTTGAGATGTGTTTTCCATGTTCAATGAAATCTATACAAAGGTCAAAAACATTAATCTTCACACCAACCAAGATATTTCAGGTTAAATGAATTATTAGATGCGGAAACACCTTAACCGTAGTACTGTAGCATGTAGGAAGTGAACTAGTGATAAATACTTGAATTTCAATCATTTAAGTATGATTAAAACCACAAAAGTACGTTTTAGTAATGAGTGCAAAATGTTTTGAATTTGTTAATGTGGTATAATGCTTTATAGGGTCAGAATATAGCTATATATAATGATAATAATCTTGTCAACAACTTACCTCAATTTCCTGTGTTTTATTGATAATTAAAATAAATAACTATTTATACAAATTATTATCTGTATAATGATAAATTATATAAAATAATAATAAGTTATAATAATATCATCTATTATTTTAAATAATAGTTAAAGCCTTTTATTTAATGCGAGTTTTACAGTGTTTCTTATGATTATATTATAATACACTAAATAAAAATATGACTTGCAATATTCAATAAGATGTATTTTGTTTTATTTTCTGTATGTTACAAACGACTTATGCTGTTTTATTATAAAATTTTTGAGAAGAAGATTATGTTAAGTTTATTTAATGCGGGACCCAAGGTTAGCTCTTATATAGGGCAAGACAAACTTGTAACAACACTGTACAAAATACATTCAGAGCATTGTGACACATTCAATATAGTGAATATGAAATGTACCCACATATCAACAGATTATATGAAAAATTAATGTTTATAATATGTATTTTCAATGTACTAAAACTAATATTTTCATTATGTTTTTTATTATGATTTTAATCAATTATAAAAACATATATATTCATCAACTTTTATTCTAAATTT
Source organism: Odontocerum albicorne (assembly GCA_949825065.1). Lineage (NCBI taxonomy): Eukaryota > Metazoa > Arthropoda > Insecta > Trichoptera > Odontoceridae > Odontocerum > Odontocerum albicorne. The sequence continues at coordinate 30,374 of CATKWJ010000928.1, forward strand.
CATATTGATACTCTCATTGGTTTCGGAGTTGTTGAATTTTGAGATGATTTAGAGCGTTTCGCCCCAATGTGCGGCGGCGGTTGGGCAATACTGGTTTCGACCATAGTTTTCAAAATGGGTGCTACAGGTGCACTGAAAAAAATGTCTTTTAAAAGGAAGCGGTGGGCTAAAAAGAAATTTGGAAGCTCTGGTTTAGGTGTTATCAAAATAATTTGGTTATATTTTGGAGATCTTATCAAAATAATTTGATTCTTGTTTTTATTTACAATGTACAAAATTATATTCTTTTATAATGCCCGTGTACGTTTTAGGCATTCTTTTGCGTCGTTTTTTGCATTTATGGAAAAGT